>WXZC020000255.1:0-13515 GCA_011317855.2 Paelopatides confundens
AATATCTCAGGTGAATCATGTACAGTAACTTTAAGCCTGTCAATGGGATGCTGTTTTGATATAGGCTATCAGTCCCCTGTAGTGGACATATAGATATGACCAGCTGATCCATGTTATAGTAAGGAGATTTGATCACGGAGAAACAACTTAAGGTCTTGTTTACAAAAGTCTCTTTGACAATGGTCAATTAATATTGTGATGAATTCCATGATGTAAACTCCAAGATATGAACTTCAAGATGTGAACTCCAAGATGTGCCCTCCATGATGTGGTTTTTTAACATAAAACAATAACAGTAACACACAGCAATATTTTACATTGCTTCATATTTTCCAATTCCAAAAATTCATGTATAGTCAAAATTCAAATAGACTAACTGTGAAGTTTCATTTCAATTTATCACAAAAAAAAAAAATCTTCATTTTTTTCTTCCGTACAATGAACAACGGTGGCACTGGCAGGGCTATCAAATTGTAAGATTTGAATGGAATCATTTATTTTTCACTAATTAACGTCCATAACACAAAACAGGAGAGGAATGTATTAGTTTGATATATTGTCATTGGCATCTTATTTTAAATAAAATTCGGTAGGCTTGGAAAAATGATGGAAATCGGCGACAAAACATACATTGCTGCTTTAATTAAATGTGAATTGTAGAGTGTCCGCCCCACAATCATCAGGTGAAAACCCACAAGGGGTAAAATTATATTGACCTATTCAACAGTTGTTGATGTGCAGTCGTACATGGAATGAGTGGAGTCCATGGATTTGGTTATTTCTGGTTTGTGAAATGGGTTACTTGGATTTCATTGTTTCGAAACAACTTCGTTCACCGCAGCTGCATGAACAGGAACAGGAAATGGGAGTGAATTTGTACACGCCTGCCTCGTACTTCTCTGAACACTCATCGAAAAGAGAAGGCTTGACATAAGCAGGTGTTCATCCATGATCATAACACGGATAGGGTTTCAATGAGCCACTGTATGGCTTCCTAGCCATGTGATTAACTATAATATAGCTATACTGCTTGTTTGTATACGAAATCTAGACATAAAAAATCGTAAAAACAAAACCACTTCTTCGTTTAATTTTTGTCTCATACCTGTGTCACGGTTTTTCACGTATGTAAGACATACACAAATATGAAAAGGAGACCGTAAATAATTTTCCTGAACGACGTAGATTGACTCATTTCTTTAAGGAAATGTGATGTAGACCAGGCTTCAATTATTCTTTCATTGCGGCGTGGAAAATCTCGTGCATAATCATGCGTGCCATGTACATGGTACTACAGTCCTCATCCCAAATATTAAAAACATCAACTCGCGAGGCTTGGCAAGTATTATACGAAAATCATGTTCCCATAAACGCCAAAGTCACTCCCCGATGCTAACACTAATATTAATAATATAATGTATTGGAGTGTGCCTACCCCAATCATAGTCCGAATGTCCTCAGTCCAAAATCCAGATTTTGATATGTTTGCTCATCAGTTATTGTATCTACTGTATTTTAAATGATACGTAGCCTATATCTAGTTCATTATGAGGATGATTTAAAACGCAAACTTATAAATACAAATGTTTCAAGTGTATTTTTCAAGTTTCGTTTTAGATTTTAGGAGCTTAGTGAACATAGTTATGTACGGAGAACTCCCATATACTATCAGGGGGAAATAGCGAGCAATTATACATATTTAACTCTCATTGACATTGGTCGTTGGAAACATTATCAGATTTCCAATTTAAACTTGTTCAAGTTCATTGCGCACTGCTCTCAATATCACAAATACTTTGATTAAATAACGTACGGGTTTGATGAATAAAGTAAAGTTACTAGTTTATTACTAAAGTTAAGAGAGTAGTTACTCAAATGTCAAATTTTATTTGGTTTATCTTTTAGCGAATAATTTGAATTTCGTTATAAGCTTTTTTTTTATTATTCGATTGTATGCCTATGTGAATGGTTAACTCAGTACAATGGATAACGAGCGGCCACTTTGCAGTCTGTAAATTACAAACTCGGGGCTTGGGCAAATTCAATACTGTAAAGGTTACAAACAAAGACAATTACGAATACGCGTGTAAAATTTGACCTTGCTACCAATAACAACTAAATTGATCTAACCTCCGATTCTTTCAGTTACAAAATTATTGGTTCTGACTGGTTCTATCTGGAGCAAATGTGAAAGCAAAGGGTGCAGGGCCAGGGGGCCTGGAACCGAGTTCAGTTCCAACTGGTTCTGATTAGGCAAGTGTGAAAATGGCTATTTCTAAACAACACGAACTTGTACGAGTAATGAAATACAGTAAAACAAACATAATACGAGATTAAGATTGACCATTTCAAGCCGACTATAATTTAAACAGGAAAAAGGACATGTTGAACAGGAAACATGTTGGAAAGTCTGTTTGCATAGGATACATATTTCAGCAAATATGTATATGAATTAATAAACATGGTAATTAAACTCATACAGAGTTTGCTATAATGATACGGAGTCTATGAAATAAATCGACGGGAAAGGACATACGAACCAGAAATAAATAATATCAAGTGACATAATCTCATATCAGAAGTGTTCAAACAATTAAATAAAAGTAATGCCTAATAAAATAGTGCTATCTTCTAAGTTTAAAGACTATTTAGTACAATGAAATAATGTGACCAATGTATATAACGTGTTGTACCGTAAATTAATATGACGATGAGAACATTCTGCTAGTTTGATTATGGTCATCATTGCTGATTTAGTGCTTCGTTATATAATTATGTCATAAAGCGTACATACAGTGTCAACTACATCATTTGACGAATACGTCTTCTTGTCATATTGTAAGTATCTATCAAGTATTGCGATATTTGTCGAATGTCTATAGTGTTATTTCAGGTCATTGCAAGACAGAGTAAAACTCTTTTTGTATAAAAAATGTGTGCATATGAGCACATGAGTATACGCGGTATATTACAGTGTTACATTCAGAGGAGATACACGTATGCCCTTATTATCCAGTATGCGCAGTAGGCACTGTGCAAAGGGCCTATGAAAAAAGCCAATGGGGGTCTGTTTTGCTCACCATCTATCTCTGAGGAGACTTGCAGTAATGTGAGAGCAGAACGGGGTCTGACATCGTGGTTGTTCAGACAGACATAGGGGCTGCCTTAATGTCCTTTCGGTGAAGCCAGGCCACGGTTCGAGCAGCATGGGTCAGGTTGGTTCCGGACCCAGAGTTCCTCCCTAATAACCAAGCCCTCGACTTTATTCTGGGTACATCCTCATTCCCGAGATTAAGGGTTTCTCCTCCATCGCCGATGAAAGGTTAGGATGCCCTGTTAGTGCCCTTAATTGGTACTTACACAGGGTTAGACCCCTTTCGGATTCCCACCAGACTCTTCGTCCAATGATACCATTTAGCGATGGCTGTCCGAAGGAATTTCGTCACATGCCCAGGGTAAAGCGCGATAACACGAGGTACGGGGGAAATCATCGTATAGAGCTATTTTCGTAGGCGTGCCCAAACACGATATCCTGAAAGCGGCAGCCATGACGACACTCTCTACATTCGTCGATTGCTACCTCCCGGATACCGTGCCTTGCATTCCATGTTGCCCCGTTTTCCTTCGGGAGATGGGCTTCGCAAGTGCGGGACCTACACTTCTTGCCGCCCTAGCCCGTAAGACCACAGAGACTCTGGTTTCGTTCTCAGAGTCCTCTTCTAGCCAGGGCATGGTTTACCGTTCTTAGGCCAGGAGACGCTATGAAATTAAGTATTCTAGGAGTCGGCGCTCGCACTCGCGCTCGCGACTCCTTATCGGAATCTGAATGAGCCATGACTGCGCATGGACCACGGTGGTAGGTGACAACAGTTGCATAAAAGTTGCTAACATTATCTCCAATTTGAGTTAGATCAGATGGTAGAATGCATAGAGGCTCGTAAATACCCAAACCAGTAAGTTTGGGGGATTTTCTAGCTTAACAATGTACAAAGAGTGAGTGTACTATATAACCCAATGTGTGCTAGTGCAGATGTTGTACTCCATCTTGGTTCTCATCATATAATATATATGTGTGATCCTTCGAGGTTCCGTTGGGGATAATAAAGCCAAACTTCATTTCGAGACGATCAAGTTAAATATGGTCCTCACTAGTGTTCCTGTGTATTATTTAAACATTCTGCATACATCAGTTGAACTTCCTTCATGGCAGTATGAGTGTTGTCCATTGTGTGAAACACACATGCTGCGTTTTGAAAACCTGCTCAGGGTTTACATGGTGAGAATTTGTTGAAATAGTTTGATACTTTTTCTAGGGTTTTGTTCTGATGTTGGAATCTTCAGTATGCAGTCATGGATACCACATTTTTGGTTTTGATGATCATCGTAACCTATGCAGTCATGATGTGTGTGTTATTCCGGGAGCCACACCCTGATTTATTCATCAACCTTGTTTTGACGGGTTACATTTTTATCTACTGTTTCTTGTAGCTTGGGGTAACTCGTCAAAATACAGGCGGGTATTCAGTGATTACCCTTGGGCATTTTGAGATATTAACCCATTCATGCCCAAAATGCAAAAATCACAGAAAAAACATAGATTTATGATATTTCATGCAAAATATTTGAATTAGATGCATGTAATTTGTTGTCTGTAATGATTATTAATATAGGATATCATGTATTTCCAATGAATACAGTCTTTGACTGCCTTCTTGTCGTTGTATAAACATGTAGAAATGTAGAAATAGTCAACTACTACCAACAGAGAGATTTAAACAAAATGACAAAAAGAGTTATTTAAGCAGGTTTTTTAGGTTGGGCGGTTTGGGGGAGGGGTGATCGGGTGAGTATTTAGCTTTTTTGGGTCACTTTTCGGAACTCCCCATTTAATACCAACATGTCCATGTATATGTTGCTATGGAGGAAATTGACCAATTTTGAGTTATCATTGTTTTAAAAATATTCCATTTTCAGTAGGTCTCAATTTTGACTACGTGTGCACCAAAATGTTGAGCTACAGCTAGTATACTGTAATATCTGCATGGTTAATGTACCATGATAGCTATCATCCCAAATAGGTGTTCCGTCATCACTCGCCTAACATCTATTCACTGCATTTTCCAAAAAGTTGTAGTAGTTGCTAAAAAGGCTAACGTTAACGTTAAAATGTTAACGTTACAAACAGTAACAGTAAGTGCAACTTACTTGTATGGATTATGAATATGTATAATCCCTTGTTTACAATTTATTTTCAATGTTTACAGATACATTGGTTGAGGAGGAGCTGTTACTACAGTTGGATGATTAACGGTCAAGTAAATAAAGAGCTGTTGATTTGAGTAAGTCTTCTGCTCAAGACAACATTTCAGTGAGAATCATACTGGAAAATGTATATGTATTAACTCATTTTTACATTTTCTTTACATAATTGGTGATGGATCCAGTGCCTGAGAAGAGTTACTTCAGTTCTAAGTTTAACTGCCAAGCGAAGAAGGACGCGTTGATCTCTGCAGGAGCAGTGAGAATAACGAACATTATCCAGTGTAGTAAGATATATGGTGATCAAAAACACTTTGAGCTTCAAGAAACATTGTACGATAACAATGACATATAGAAGTTGTGTTTCATGTTACACATTAAAGGAGAACGCTGAACGGCACAAACGTCAGGGGCAGATAAACTGATTCAAATGTTCCTCGTAAGGTTACGAGGCGATCACAGTCTTGATTTTCAAAAGCATTATGTTTTCTGTGGTTTTTTTTTGCGATATTGATGTCGAAAAGGAGCACCCATCCAGATGGAGACCTGCATACTTATTGAGAAAATTGGACACCAGGACATCTCTCTTAGAAGTTTTTGGAAAGCGAAATAATGATGGTGCGAAAAGTGCCCAACACCGTCTTCAAGAGGCACTTAGTGATATGCCTGCTGCAGATGCCAGATACCATGTTGACTGTCGAAACAGATTTGTACATTTGCAGTCACTCCCAGTACAGGCCACTACCTGTAGAAATACATAGGTCGCTCACGAAGATTGTCCCGTTGCGTCAGTTTTAGAGAAGATGACAGGTGACCGATCAAGTCCCAACTGCCATGTTCACAGAGGAAGATATGTGACTTTGTAAAGCCAAGTCCACATTGAAGAACTCACTCCATGTGGAAGTCGCGAAGAGGAAAGCCGTAGATGCAGATATCACTGCCATTGATGGATCTGCACTTCTTTGGACCATCCACTGACTTCATCGAAAATACAAAGGCAATGCTAACCGCATACCTCTTAGAGAGTGACGTCTACCTTATATTTGACATACGATTACATAATCAAGTCCGTCAACAGAGATGTCAGGGAGACAGTGGTCAACCAACAAAATCATCTCCCCTATCAACAAAGTTATCCATCGAAAACAAGAAACAGCTGAAGAAATTAAACTATGAGGAACTGAGCCCAGATCTACGGGGCACAAACAATCACAAGTTGGTGGTGACAGGTGATGATCTATATCCCATCGAGATCAACATGGAAGAAATACGGGACAGACATGATCTAGAAAATCAACATGAAATAGCTGACACCATCATTGTCCAACAAGTCATGAGGTGTGCTGGAGAAGCCCAATAAATCACTGTGGTTTCCTATGACACATATGTGTTTGTCCTACTCATTCACCATTATAACCAGAGAGGACAGGATATTACCACTCATCATGGAACCCCCTCCCGCAAGGAAAGAGTGATAGTGCACATCAAGTCAACACTGGCCAAGCAGACACAACGTGTAGACAACCTTTACCAGCCCATGTTCTATCAGGATGTGACACAGTAGCGTCTTACTACGGGTTGGGAAAAGGCTCTGTCATCAAAACCCTGAAAGGTTATGAGATATTGGCCATTGGCAGTGTGGATGCACCATTCCAGCAAGTCCTTGACCAAGCCACTACCTTCATCTCAGCATGTTATGACATATCGGAGAGTCTGGAGGAAAACGAATGGGAAATGACATATATCTGCACGCCCTTACCAGAAAATGTCAAACTTATCTCAGAGTACATTATGAAGATGATCCGGTGTGGTTTCAAGAGTGACACCCCTTATAATTCCAATAATTGCAGCTGTAAAGGGCATGGTCTGCCATGTAACATGTTATGTGCATGTTTCAGTGTAGGGATGCTCAAGACCCTAATAATGAACTCATCCACAAGGTCCTTCACATCAGTGAGTGTGTACTGTCTACTGAAGTTTCATCAAGTGGCCTATATTACCGTTACTCACCCAACATGGCGCCATGGTTTCATACCAGGCTCCCATGTCACTGCAAGACAAATAAAACCCTACCGTTGGACATTCCAAACTCAACTTCGCCCCATGCTGATGCGAGTCCACAGATACTTCACACTCGGTCTAAACCCCCTCGCACCACGTCCCACGCCGCGGCAGGGTCACATATACTACATCCTAGATATAAACCCCCCTCGCACCACGTCCAACGCCGCTGCGAGACCATAGACTCCTTCCCTTTTTCTGTTTCTCATTTTTTGTTGGTCATGTGGATAAGTGGATGCACATACTGCACTGAAATTATGTGTAGTTGCTAATAACTTCTGCTACAAGAGTGTATTTTACAAGCATGGCCTGAAATGATTAATATTCATAATTTTGAATGCAATACATTCAACATTACCTCTTGTATGATTAAACATTATATAAAGCAAATATGATGTATTTGATTTTAATATCATGTAGGAAATATCATAAATCTATGTTTTTTGTGTGATTTTGGTGTTTTGGGCATGAAGGGAATAATATCTGAAAATACCGAAGAGTAATCCATGCATACCCTCCAGTAGTTTGTTTACAAGAAACTGCATATAGAAAAACTTAATCCGACAAAACAAGGTTCAAAACCATGGCTCCCGGACTATGTATATGTGTGTGTGATGTTTTGCTTGTAAACATGATATCTCAAGAAGGGAAGATTGGACTTTCATACTTGGTATGGAGATGACCCATCTTGAATAGAAGGCGTTTCTTGTTTTTGGTGGAGTTCAAAGGTCAACTGAGATCAAATCGTGAAAACCTTGTAAACACGATATCTCAAGAAGGGAATATTTCATACTTGGCATGCCGATGACCCATATATAGTAGAATACACCTATTGTTTTTGGTGGAGGTCAAAGGTAATCTGAGGTCACCAAAAGGTAAACTCCTGAAAACCTTGGAAACACGATATCTCAAGAAGGGAAGCTTGGTAAACTTTTATATTTGGTATGTTGATGACCCATATTGAGTACAAGAAGCCTATTGGATTTGGTGGATATCAAAGGTCATCAGAGGTCAAATCATGATAACCTTGTAAACACAATATCTCAAGAAAGGATAGGTGAACATAATATCCTACTTGGTTTTTTGATTCCCGGTATTACGTATAAGCCTGTGATGTTAGGTGGAGGTCAAATGTAATGTGAGGTCACCAGAGGTATAATCATGAAAACCCTGTAAACATGGTGGGTTCAAAAGTAATTTGCCCATTAATGAGGCATACATGGGTATTGCCCTTGATGGTGGTCAAACTTCATTTAATCTGATTTCAACTTTATTTTAAATTTTGGGGTACCTTTTAGGGCCTCCAAATAGGCTTACAAATGCTAAGAACATGCTGGGAATGCACTGGCTTCCGGGGGCTTCCCTCATACCTTTGATTGACATGTGTTGGCCTTCTGAACACCAGGTCAGGGGAATGGAGTCTTAGGCTCCCTTGTATTAGTTCTTTTCTACAACTTTCGTATTTTTGTTTTGCAACCTGCATTGTCACCGTGATATATGTTACGGTATGTATCAGAAACACAAGAGTAATACATGTTTGTTTGTATATAACGAATTTTGTTTATACTGCTGTAGTAATTTATCTGGACACATAATATGATGGTCTCTCTAAATTGCTAAGACAGGCTGTCCACTAAAGGATTTCCTTGCAACCACAGTTATGATTTGATTCATAAAATTGATTCAAACTATATTCTCTTTCTTGTTTTCATTCAGTGCCGTCCAGAATAAAAGAACAAACCGGAGCGATGCTGGAACGCGGCAGTTTTTCCCATGGCCATTTCTGCACGACAAGAGGCAATACAAACAAGTAACAGAAGAAGATACTGTACATATTACAAAAAAATACTTTCTATAGTACACAACCCTGTAATAATAACATCCTATTTTGTTAATACAGTTTGAAAGAAAACTAACTTACCGATTATTTTGCCATGATGATTGTAAGTCCTTTTCCCCAATCTCTGAATTCTAGCTGTATAAGCACACCACTTTTCGAAATGTCAACTACAATTTACACCGATCGCTAACATCGTAACGTTTATCAATCGCTGCTCGTTCGTGTTCTCTTCTAGCTGACGTAATTATATTATATTATATTGCTCGGTAATTCCTACATCTGCCGTAATGAATATGAAACACGAAAGTATCGTCTACAAGAAACAGAAACAAATATAGGTTGACCAATAGCTATATGGTTTAATAGAGGTCGCTCTTTTTATTTCCATTTGTGACCGTTCATTATATTATATATTAATAGAAAATTGTGTCAATTACGGCTCATTCAATGTAGGCAATTGTTCTTACATTCAAGATCGTATCTTGGTTAGGTTATGGGACGATTATAGATCCATAGCTAATCTTCCACAAAAATACATCAAGTAAAACGAAATGGTGAGAGATGGACTAGGAGGGTCGAACGAGAGGCAAAAAAACCCCGATAGCAAATCGAATTAAACAACCCATTACATATGTTGAAAGAAACTTATAAAATTCTGCAAATAATTAATAAAAAGTCTATGCAATATATTTATATAAATGACTCAAAGGAGACAAGTAAAATGGTAAAACGTGAACAAGTAATAAATAAACAAGTAAAGACGCAAATAAGTATACATTTAAACAAGTACACAACCACATACACAAACAAATACACAACCATTCAAACATGTAAACCAACAAACAAGCAAACAATCACGAAGCGCATAGACAAGTAACCAGATAATCACGTTGACAAGGTCCCAAGCAAACAAGAACACAAGTAAAGAAGCAAAGACGCAAAAAAGCTAATTAACAACGAAGCAAACCAGTAAACAGCTTAACAAATAATCACGTAATCAAACAAACACGCAATCAGTAAACAGTAAACAAGTAAACAAGCAAACAATCAAACAAGCACATGTGTAAATATCAAAACAAATAAACCGACATGCAAACAGACAGGTAAACAGTTGAACAAAATAAACATGTAAAAACGTAAAAAAACTAACCGAATAAACAAGTAAACAAGCAAATCATCAAACAAACAAATGAGCAGGTGAACAGGTAAATATTAGTTAGTTAGTTAGTTAGTTAGTTAGTTAGTTAGTTAGTTAGTTATAGTTAATTTATGACGCTAAGCTGCCACACATGTGGGAAAGCCGAAGTGGCTTGTAACTTACATACACCCAATTGGCCCCACTCTGATACTTTAACGCTGAGCACCCAGCATTACATGAGTAGGTCACTTTTTAAAGTCTTGGCAATGACTCGGCCAGGAATCGAATCCCGCGGTAAATATTAGTAAAACAATATTAAAATAAAGAAAAACATCAGATGAACGCTAGTAAAACAGTATTAAAATTAAAAACACTAGACAAACACTAGTAAAACAATACAAAAATAAAGAAAAACACCAGGTGAAAATTAAGAAAACAATATTAAAATAAAAAAAACATCAGGTAAACACTAGTGAAACAATACAAAAATAAAGAAAAACATCAAGTAAATACTAGTGAAACAATACAAAAATAAAGAAAAACATCAAGCAAACACTAATAAAACAATATAAAAGTAAAGAAAAACATCAGGTAAACATTAGTAAAACAATAACAAAAATAAAGAAAAACATAAAGTAAACACCAGTAAGGAATATAAAATAAAGAAATACAGCATGTAAACACTAGTAAAACAATATATATATATATATAAGCTTACATCTCTGTACAGTCTCTGATACTGTCAATGACCAGTCGCAGTGGCGTACCCAGGATTGAAAAGGTTGGGGGCCAACATTTGTTGGGGGGAGGGGGTCACGAATTACTTTCCCCGGGGGCACATATTGCAATATTGCCTTTGGCACAAGTAATGAAAACATTGAGAGTATTGGTCTAGCCTAACATTATTATTGTTACTGGTGTTGTAGGCCTAGTCTAACGTTAGCATTACGTCTAGCGTAGGGAATTTTTTACAAAAGTGGAACATATTCGGCATCGGGGAGGGGTCTAAGGGGAAGGGGTGTCCCCTCCCTTTTAGAGAGGCGAAGATGGCAAATGGTGGCATATTTACAGATTGAAATACAGGTTTAGTTAGTATTTGTAAAGTTCTCAAAAAACATGTAATTTCACAAAGTTACTTTTGTGTTGAAGCGGCCATATTTTCTCAATGTAGGCGTGTTTTAAGAAAAGTAAGTTAAATGTGTAATGTAAAACACAGTATGTAATTCTTAAATTCACAAGGCAATAGAAAATCTGAACAAGTAGCCTACTTTACCGGCGGGATGCAATATTTTCGGCGCAAAAATGGGACAATCCCGAAAAATCGGGATGCTTGGTAAACCTAGTCTAGCCTAACATTGTTGTTATACCTATATGTTTACTATATCATAACGTTGTAGTTAGGTTCACTCAGTTTGGTCAAATCATAATTTGTTATACCTTTAGTGTTGTATTTGATTTTTTATGTCACACAAACAAAATGGGGTGCCAAAATCTCATTGGGGGGGGGGACGGCCCCTAGTTCCCCCTTGGGTACGCCACTGCTGTCCTTCAATTTCCGGAGTATATGCTAAGTGGAAGCGCCCCCCTCCAAATGCATTTAGTAACAATACACATAAAGACATAAGTCTTCGCACTTTGACAGCTCAGTCTGGAGAGAAATAATTTTCTGCAGAGCGTCTGTTCGTTGTTGAATAGTATTATGCAACTCACTCGGAAGTGACATGGCTGACCAACCATATGGGTGGTTTATCCGAGTCCAACACAGATCGGATGTGAACATTTACAGTCTGCAAAATTAACAAAATTGTAGTTTTAAAGCGTCTCGATTGGGACAACTTTTTGAATTATATACAACAATTGAACAATATATTTTTTGAGTCTCAGTTGTTTGGCTTGATCCGTTTGTAATTAGTTGTTGGTCCGTGACTTCAGTTTCCACTATAATGAAAGAGGTAATACGTGAGAGTTTGCATATGCCTATTGTTACAAGCTAGAATTTTAGAGACGACATGTGGTATTATAGCCTGTATTCGCTAAGTTGGCGAAGCTAGAGCAAAACAAAAAACGTTCATCTGAAGAAGAAAAAAAGGAAAAAAAAAGAAAATCAATCTCTCGAAATTTACTATGAGGTATAAATATATCCTTCGTTTGTGTGAATTCTTCGAAGACTGCTCCGCCATGTGTCAATGTGAGCATGTTATCGTGGCAAGTAATATATATATATATTATTTCGAAGTGGAAATATCGCAAACTATTCAAAACATGTGCATTAATTCCGACTTATATCTTCAAAGAAAACCATATTCGATGATAGATTTATAATATCATTGAATTGCTCTTTTATTTGATACTAAATGAGAAAGATGACACATTTCAAAGTAGCCTATGATGACTAATGATAGACTCAAATAATGTTGGCTTTTTGTACACAGCAAACATATTCTGAAGTAGGAGGCCTAGCTCAATAGGCAAAAACGCCTTAGCTAATGAGGTGTACTATATAAGTTGCTGAAAGAATGGAATCAAGTATAGGCCATAGTTGTTTTTTTTTTCGTCCAGACTGAGGTAGAATTGAGTTATAGCTGGGAAAGTATGCTAAAATGAAACACAAAATGAAACAAGTTTACGTAATTTTGATGGCTTAAATTTCGTTTTGTTCTATGCAATAAACCCTAGGCTTCCGGTAATGTTTTCGCAGGGGTATTTGAAGATAAAATAAATAATAACCACTATTTGAGGGATGAGTTTGTTTGGGATTTTTTTAATTAAATAATGCAAGTTAGCACATTTTTGAACACCCATCAAAAAATGACCCCATATAAAAACCTCACCCACACAAAAATGAATGATTTGACTCCTCTTCAAAATACGAGTCCTTAGCCTATAGTAGTTGAGTTGAGTTCCCCATGGTTAGGAAGTCATACAGTAGCCCATCTGCAACCGTAACAATGTGATGATCGTGGATAAACTTATATAACTGCAGGATGTTTCGAGTGAAAGGGACCTTGGTGTTTGTGTTGATTCTAACACGAAACCTTCTAAACAATGTGTTGAGGCTGCTAAAAGAGGAAATATGGTGCTTAATTGGTATGATCAGGAGAAATTTTAAATTTCTAAAGAAAGATATTGTTATTAGACTATACAAACAGTTGGTTAGGCCTCATCTTGAGTATGCTGTTCAGGCTTGGAATCCTTATCTTTCTAAAGATAGGGAAGT
>WXZC020000256.1:0-13494 GCA_011317855.2 Paelopatides confundens
AGTGTTGATATAACCTCACAGTGTGATCAAGCAGAGATAACATTCAGTGTAGTATACATAGTGTTTAGATATTCTCACAGTGTAACACTGAATATATAGCAGTAGTATACATAGTGTTGATATAACCTCACAGTGTGATTAGCAGAGATAACATTCAGTGTAGTATACATAGTATTTAAATATCATGAATGGATTTCTCTTCTTTACTTGATCATGACCAATGTTCCAAACAACTTTCCTTTGACCTATTTCCTAAATGTTTTCTGACTTTTAAGTCTCTTCCACTCTTTTTTCTAAAAAAAAAAAAAAAAAATGATTAATAACAGCTATCTCCATGTGATAAATACGGTGCAAGGCCAAATGTGTAACAACCCCTAATGTGAATCGCTGGTTACTATGAATTTCATGACATTTTCTGGCTTGGTTTGCGAGATTTTAAGCCCCCTTTATGTCACAAACTAATCAGATCGAGGAGTGAAAACCTTTTAAGCATGATCCTCTTAAGGTTTCACATCTCTCTTAAAAGGCAGCATTAATGAGGCTCTTAACGTGAGAGGAATTTGAAAGATCAGCACACATTTCTGTAGTTGATTGACGATGGTTGTTGTTTTATAGCCAAACGCTTGGGCAGCAAAACCTTCCCTCACAGTGCCAGAGCTTAAATTCTTGCAAAAACATCAACATTTTAAAGCCCTTGTAGCCGTTGGTAACATTTGTATTGCGAAAGCCTCTTCGGACCCTTTTATTATAATAAATAGCAAGGCTTACAAAAATAGATTTAATTCATCGTAGTTTTAAAAACAAATGGGCACCTGCTTAAATACATTGCTGTAATAGCTTTGTGTCACTGCAAGAAGTACACTGCTCTGTATGCCAAACAAGCAAATGACTAATCCCGAGGTGATGAAATACGGCATGTATTGACTCAAATGTATGGGGCTGATGAAGTACCACATCCACTAACCAATCATGTACCACTTAAACCAACAAACATACTATACAACATTCCATTCTCAGTCTATAATTCAAAGCACTAGATGTTTCCACAAAGTTTCTTCATTTCATACTAAATTCTACAATTTATTTTAAACCTCAGTAAAGTTTTATTTAATACTTAGTCCTCTCTTCAAAACAATGTTTTCACAAAAAAAAAAGTGTATTCCTCTCCTACTACACCTAAAATATATAATTCTTGGTAAATATCTTTTATCACTGTGTAAGTTTTTCTATTGCAGTGATTGTGGGCTTGAGTTTCTAGACTTGGCCCAACATTTTAATAGGTACCACATAAGTCACAATGCCCACCCATGTGTTACTGCAGCATACTTTATGATGGAACTTTTCGAGTACAACCCATAATGGCTGCATCAAATCATGCCCATTACAATGATGGAGTGGGGGGGGAGGTTTCATAGCCCATAATGTTCGTACAAGAATAACTTATAGATCTTAACGTTTGTGGAAAGGTCTGAAAAAAAAACCGTTTCCCATTGTAGACTTGATGCATTTGAAATGCTCTAAAATAATGACTCATCTCCTCGAAAATGACCAGAAACTGAAATGGAGCTGGCAAAGTGTCTGCAATTATTTTAATACCTGGAACAAGTGCTCCATGAAATACACACCTCAACTTCTTAATTCCTCATGTTTATAGCTTTGCACTATTATGAAGCCTCCAAGGATTAATGCTGTCATTTCTCAAAGTCCAAACATTGTAATGACCACAATAAATTACACTCGACCATGTTACTATCTACAGTCAACAGTTATAAAACTTTTTAGAAGAGAAAATCAGGGGAAACAAAAAGAAAATATATATACAAATATTGAACCCCAAAATGGCATTGCAACCAGTTTATGTATGATTATTCATGGTTCACCATAAGCTTAAAATTACCAATGATACTCTCAGCTGTCCCTTTAATTTCTATTTTACTTAATTCCAAGACAAAACAACAACAAACACAGAAAAAGATGTGTAACACACAGAAAGTGTACACACACTGTGGGTAGATTCTACAGAGCAAGGGACGACCATAAAACAAAACAGTTTATGAAGTCATTGGATAATGCCCAAAAGGTGAGTCAAAATCCTTGGTCAAAAATTATATCCACTGATTGGCAACCAGAAAGACTAAATGAATAGTTATTATGTAGTATCAGGTTGAAGCAATCAAGGGGATTAGCTCTGGGAAAACAGATTCATAACTAGTATTATACTCACTCTCTCATGCTGAATGCAGCCCATAATACTGATTCAGATTCAAGCTATGAAAATAAGTAAAGCAACTGGCCATCTTTTCAATTAGACTATATATATTTTTTTTTGCTCCATGATCACATATTTCTTCTCATTGCTGGTATTTACACTAAATTAGATATTGGATATGAGTTTTACAAGGAAAAGAAGAAACAAAATACTGCCTTCATCCTTTGGAAATGGTATTATTAATTACTACAGTGGCCATCTCTTCCCTTACTGTTTAGAAACTATGCAGAATACAATTTCCTGATTTTCAGTACTATTGTATCCAACATTGTAGCTTAGTGAAATCTATGCATAATAACTGCATTAAAAACTATCCAAAAATCCAAAATAGCCATTTTCTATTCATCACTTGATAAATGAAAATTAGGAAACTACAGATGATAATAGTACTATTTATTCCTCCACCCCTCCCCTACGTTAATTATCATTTACTCTCCTATAAATGTGCCACGGTGGTTGCCTTTGCTGGGGTAAGTACCCCCCACCTCCCTTTCTAACCAATGATTGTTAACTCTCCTATACAAATTATATTGTTATTTTTTTATTTTGCCTTCGCACCCCCATGGGAACTTTATCAACACTGGACACTCCAACACTCAACTTTCCCAACTCCAATGCTTTAACACCGAGTACCAAATAAGACTGTATGTAGTAGGTAGTTATAATTAGAACACCCCAAGGCTATGCTTGTAACCACACGAAATTCATTGCACTAGTTACAATTATAATACTGCAAGGCCATGCTTGTTAAACCACATCAAATTCATAGCACTAGTTACAAATAGAAACTGCAAGGCCATGATTGTAACCACTGGAACTGATAACACTAGGGCCTAAACCCACAAAGTTTTGACCAATAAAGTTATAACCTAGGCTGGGTATAGCCTAGCTATACAAGATCACTCGCTCACTTCACAACCAAAATTACTGGCATTTATGGTACATTCACCTGAATTTATCTGACTTTTGGATACAGAGCTACTAACTAAGTAAGACCACCTAGGCATATGCCAACGCCCAGTAGAAATAGGCAAGCCATACATTGTCCACACCACTGAGCATAGTACAGAGATCTGTGGATCTATGTGTTCGGTTTCACAATTTATATTTGTTGTATAAACACTTTAACCTTTACTTCACCACACACGGTCTACACTGTCCGATCGGTTGCTTACCTACCGGTTACGATAAGTACCGTGTATTCAGTGCAATTAGAGCCACAAGATTGTCCCAACCGTCTGTCGTAATATGTTAAATGAATGCTTCTCTTTACAGCTTACCTAGTCACTCAAGTATAAATACATTGAGTGCTTTTTTATTTGCAACACATTTTTAAAGCCATCTAGGAGAATGTGTTTCCAAATTACTACTGGCTGTCACTATTTTTACATTTTATTTTCTTCAGAGACACATATATCTCCATCCAGACTTTTTGTAAAGAATAGAAAAAGATAAAAGATAGAATGGAAAAACAGAGACCGATTCGTACTTTTACAGCGTTTCTGCGTGATATTAAAAGTCAAGAGGATGTTTTGGACCACCCCCTTGCTACAACGATGACAAAAATAATGCTTAAAAGTCACTTATCGTTTACTCCTACGTACAAGAAAAGGTTGACCAAATGAGATTTCTGCTGTCTTGGAAGGAAAGGTTGAATGTACGTGCAAAGTTTCTGCAGTCTTGAAATGACATTGGAAGAACAGGGCCAAAAAGTTGAATAAACCCTCTCTCAGGGGGAATGAAATGAATTAGATCAAGTGGACAGTAAACCATTTTTTTACCATTCCTTTCTCAATGTTATCTTCACTTTCCCCAAAATCAAGATCTACAGAATGAAAATAAAGCTCTTATTGAAGTTGGACAATGGCCTCTCATCAGAAAGCAGGGGATGAGACTTTTTGATATGGCACGAACCATACTCTTAATACCCCATTCATCAGAATTACATTCTTCTCCCCAAGGGCAACACTCTTTTCATCTTCTTTGGTTCTCTCAGGCCTTTTAATTTTTTAGGCAGGTGTTCCTGGCTCAGAGCAATTTCCAATTTACGTTTGCCGATCAGGAAGCAAGAGAAGATGGTAATTTAAAAGCCCTCCAATCTGCTTTTTGAAAGACAGAGAGAGAGAATAGGCTCATGACAATTTGGATTTTCTTTTTTGGCATGGTAACAACTATTAAAGACTTAACTTCAAGGATAGGAAGTCATTTCATAAATTCTCCCCTTCACCACGGAAACGGCATGGAAAAAAACAGCAGAAGGATCGTTAGTCTTACAATCATGACCAACCCAATATTATGTTCATTATCACCCTAAAGCACTTTCCAAGTTTAAACGCAAGTAATTGCATCATTGATTCTGTTTCAAGTTATTAATATAAAGGACAGAGGAACGCTTCTTGCTGGAGAGCACTTAAAGACAGGAGTGCACTAAATTATGCGTGCATGCAACAGCAATTTAAGGAGCGGTAATTTGAAGGGAGAACACGTTCTGTTCCTCTACTATTGTTACCTGATATTATCCATAAAAAACAACCAGAATTGTTCATTACAGGAGACGGGAAGAGACGAGAGAAGAATGAAGGAAGGTTGAGGAGAGTCTGTGCTCTCGATTCAAAAGAAGAGATGGGAAGAGACGGGAGAATTAATTCAGATGTATCGTTGACGAGACACAGTATAAGATGGAGCCCTGCTGTAAAGGAACACTCGACATCTTAGGTAAGAAACAACCATTTATATCATTTCAATTAAAGATTTCAACTGTAAACCTTTGGTATTGTCTTCAAAGAAAACTACCCAGTCAGAAAGAAAAATACAAAATTGTATAGTACAGTCTAAGAATTTATGAATCGAACTGTTCAGTCTCAAGATACGGAAATTGGTTAACAAAAAATTATTGTTTTGGAAAACTCTTCCTTGAATAGGACTGTCAAGACAGTTTTTATTCTGATCTTATTATGTACATCACTCCTATACTTTATAGTAAACAAGTAAAGGTTGTATTGAAGCAAACGGAATGCTTCATTAATGGTTGCGGGGTATCCATCTACATTCCAAAGTGAAACATGGCCTTACATGTCCTTTCGAAACCAAGTTTCATTCGTGTGTAGTGTGTTGCTTGTATAAACAAAGGCCTCGAGAAGATAGCATCGCTCTAAACTACAGTATTTCTAAATTACAAATTATCTAAGAATTCATCTCTAAGATTCTCCTCAATAATACATCCTCCTCCAGTGGCCCCTTCCCATTTCAATCACTTGAACCAACTTTTTTTGTGTTAAAAACACACAAGTTAATAGCACATTACTCCACTAGGAATGGCTATTAATGAGTGTCATGCAAGTTGTATATTAAGCCAATGTTTAAAATGATCAGAATTCCAGAACAGATGTTAATGGTGGTTTGAGGTATAATTAGATAGCACCATTCAATTGAATTCTCAATGTGGAGCTAATGTGATTATCATAACAAGAACAGTGTACATCACTTGGCAACTTACTTTCTCAGTCAGTGAATTTGAAGGATTAACCAGACAAAAAAAAGTAAAATATATTGTCAACTTGTAGTTACAGTACATAGTTTGGTCATTCCTTGAAATCATTTGATAATAAAAAGCAAAGATATTCATATTGGGATTTCTTTAGTAGTGTCAGCTCAGAGATATGACAAACAATATCTTTCCAAATCACAATTGTTCTATATCAAAGGAAAACAAAAACAAATGCTCTGTAAACTGACTACTTGCAAGCCATGGCTCCAAGGGTGCATCCAGGATTATAGTTTGTGTCATGAAAGTAATTCAAATACCTTAGTTCTATGTTTGTAAGTAAAGGTTTATGGCAGATTTTTAACATTGACAGAGGGGTATTGGGGCCCCCTCCTGGGACCACCTTTGTCTGACTATAGATAGTTCACATGTTGACAATAAACCATGGAATTATAGCTCTGTTATAATAAATTGTAACTTTCACCATCCAAGCAGTTAGTATATTCTGTATACATGCATAATAGATGGTTTGTATGTTGACAATAAACAATGGAGCCTAGCTCTGTTATAATATGTAACTACACTCAAGCAGTTAGTAAATAGATGGTTTGTATATTGACAATAAACAATGGAGCCTAGCTATGTTATAATATGTAACTACACTCAAGCAGTTAGTAAATAGATGGTTTGTACGTTGACAATAAACAATGGAGCCTAGCTCTGTTATAATATGTAACTTTCATATACCATCCAAGCAGTTAGTACATTATGTATACATGTATACTAGTTTGTATGTCGACAGTAAGTACAGTGGAGCCCTAGCTCTGTTATAATATGTAACTTTCATATACCATACCATCTGAGCAGTTAGTACATATGTATAACAGATAGTTATCATGTTTATGCCAAAATCAACTTAATATATATGTCAAAAATTTGAAGACTTGAATTCAGAAGGCTCTTATTAGTACAACACATGGTTTATTGTCATCCGATAATTTGACACCTGTCTCATTCTTGGGAGTATCTCAAACAAACAAGAGGTTGTTTCACATTAATGACTAGAAGCTAAACTTTGCCAATGAAATGAGCAAAACTGTATGTACTGAATGTAGTTTTCATAGCTGAGTTAATTCCCTAGCCTAGGTTAAAACAGTAGCGATCTCTTTATAGCTCTATATGCTATCATTGCCATCTGCTTACTTGATCAGTCATTTTCACCTATGAAAACAAGCTAAATTAGCTATCGGTGATGTGGGTTATATATCATGCTGGCTAATACAAGTACCCAATTGTAGTACTTACACACAAGTAGGTGTTTCAAAAGCATGTTTTCGTGGATCTAGTTCAGCCAACCTAATTGGCCGATGGAAGAGACATGCACACATTGCGCTTATCTGTTATCATTGGGTGAAGCTCTTAAAACACCATTTTACCTTTGATTGCAAGTGGGAATTTGTCAATATGTATATATTATTGCTGAAAGACAAAGTCTTGCCATGACAGAAGGCAATACTAGTAGCGGAATAAGTCTCAAAATCACAGGATCTGAATCTTTCGTCAGTTTCGAGTGAATATTAGTGATCGGAGACCAAGCGTGAAAAATGTCTACCCGATCTGGAAATTTGTGATATTAACAACTCTTATTTTTAATCTAGAATAAGGAAAAGGACAAACAGTCCATGCGTCTCCTCCTGTCATGTTTTCATTTTCTTGTATATATCGTTATGTTCTTGTGTAAAGTTTGATGAAAATATGTATACTATTCCAGGTTTGATTCAATGTAATGTCTTACCATGGAACTTGTATTCTGTACTACACTGTAGAATAAGTCAAATGATCTGCGCTAGGAAAATGTGATCTTTGTACCCTACACAGAAACTGATTGAAGTAAAATGTTGGCGAATTTATGTGGACGATCCCAACCGGTGCGGAAACTTTTCCTCACCTGGGATAATCAAATGCCATGCCAATTATTTAATACATCACAGACTTCCAACTACCTAGCCATACAGGATAATCTTTATTTCTACTGTAGTCTGGGTATCTTCCAATGAATCTTCGCTCACTAGTGCAGCGTGCTACTGCCAGTGCATTAGTGTTAGTTAAATGTACTGTATAGAGTATAGTACAGAATTGATTAAATAGTATATACTTGCATTGTGAAAAGTTACACTTATGGCATACTATATTACCTTGGCTGTAGGCTATTTATTTTGTAAAAAAGAAAATTAAGAAAAAGACTTGGTAGATAAATACTTGGATGTGATCAGTGCTTGAGGTGAAGCTGAGTGAAGCTCCATTGCAAGAATCAGAAGTCATCTTCATATCCGATTAGAGTCATTTTCTATGCTGAGCACTGGTTGGACAGGGTTTACCTAAGAGTCCTCCACTTTGATCTGTCATGGGCAAGATCTTTCTGTAGACCCTATGACTCAAGATCCTTCTTTACAACACTATCCCACGTCATTCACAGCCCTACCTCTACATTTCTGCCCTACCACGTTCAGATCAGTAATTTTCTTTATCCAGCTATCATTGTCCTTTCTATACAATGTGTCCATCCATACCATCTTAGCCTGCTTCTCTGTACACAGTCTCTTATATACTGTCAATGCCCAGTCTTGCCCTCAGCACAGCAGAAGATATTTTATCGGCGTCCCACACATCAGTCTAACCATCATCATATCATTTTGTTTTAGTCTCCCCAAAGTCTTTCTTCTTTAACAGCCCAAGTTTCACTACCATATACCATAACACTCCCTAACACAAATACTTTACCCTTTAGCAAGGCATTTCAAGAAACGCAGAGAGGAGTTCCCTGAACTTCTTCCAACCACTTCTGATTCTTGTAATGGAGCTTTCCAAGAAGTAGTCTTCCCATCAGATTCATGACAGTTATGATTACAATGTTCTGTACAAATACAGTGAAGTATTGGTTCTCTCTCAATAAAGATGAATTTAGCTGATAATTAGCCATAGTACTCAATGACAATATGTCTGTTCCGATTCTTATATGCAAAGTAGGCGAGGCACGTCATTCATGATGTATGTGATAGGCCAATGCTTAGTGTTATATGCATCAGTTTGAGTTTATGGTTTGTTTTGAAAAGTAAGGTATTATCTTGAAGTATCTCTTGTATTATTAGAGGGGCATTAGGGTCTAATTAGTCAAATTACCAATTTGAAAATGCTCTCTTTTAGCACAGACATGTAGTATTGAATCGCATTTTTCAGAATGGAGTATTTCTCTCCATAATTTTTTGAACCCCTCGCAAAGAATTAGGCCACTGAAAATATAAACAATAACAAACCCTGTGAACAGATTTGTTAACAAAGATTTCCTTGCGATTCAAAAGTTGTTATTGAACCAGGGGCCTGCGAAGACCCCGGAAGCTCCTGACATTTTCTCATTTATTAACCTAAAAATAAAATAAATACAAAATAATAATAAAAAATTAGCCCCCCCCCCCTCCCCCAAAAAAAAAATTGAATGAAAAATCCAGGCCCCTCCCTCCCCCAAACAAAAACCAACAAGAAAAACAAATTAAACCGAACAAAATTGATATATATATATTTTTTATTTATTAATATATAATACTGGACTTTATTAATAGACAAAATCAGGATGCTAAAATTATCTGCTATATTATCAAGTAAAATCTCAAAAACTTACTGGTTTGGGTATTTACGAGCCTCTATACTTAACCGTAGGCAACATCTAAAATACATGATTCCATCTAATCTAGCTCAAATTGTAGATAATTTTAGCGTTAATTTAT
This sequence comes from Paelopatides confundens, assembly GCA_011317855.2. NCBI lineage: Eukaryota > Metazoa > Echinodermata > Holothuroidea > Aspidochirotida > Synallactidae > Paelopatides > Paelopatides confundens. The sequence continues at coordinate 9,536 of WXZC020000256.1, forward strand.
GTAACTGGTGTCACCGACCACGGTGGCCCATGCGCAGTCATGTCTCATTCAGATCCCTATAAGGAGTCGCGAGCGAGACATCGCCGACTCCTAGAATATTTACTTTCTTTCTAGAGTGTCCTGGCCCAAGAACGAGCACCCATGCCCTGGCTAGAAGAGGACTGTGTGGCATAGGGCTCCTCTGAGAACATAACAAGAGTCTCTGTGGGCGTACCCGCTAAAGCGGCAAGAAGTGTACGCCCTGCTCTTGCAAAGCTCGCAAGGGAGATAGCTAGCCAGCCCAGCCCAGCTCAGCCCAGCCCCATCTCCCAAAGGAAAACTGGGCCATGTGGAATGCAAGGCATGGCTGCGCGCTTCCCACCGCAGCGGGTTGGTGACACCCAGCTGCATAAATTAAAACTAAAGTTATCTCCAATTTGAGCTAGATTAGATGGAACCATGCATTTTAGATGTTGACCAGGGCAAGTATAGATTACCAGAAGTCTTGATATGTCTGATTAATGCAACAGATAAACATATGTTTAATGATCAAGAGTACGGAAATATTTGTTATGCTGCGGTCACACCCAGCTGCTATTATTTTTATGAAATGATTATTTTGTCTTTTTTTCAACAAAAAAAACTAAGGAAATACTACAGTATTTCTGGTAGAAAATGGACTGTGGTAGGAGAGAGAAGAGAGAAGAGAGGGGGTGGGAAGACACCTTATTTTTCACATTTAGCAGAATTAACTACAAAGCCAACCAGCAGTTGTGAAGAGTATCATAAGCCCACATTCATCACGTAAACACACCAATATCATCTTAATATTAGATGCTATAGGTCTTAAATAATAAAGAAGATTTATATTCCCAAGCAAAACTGAAGGCATTAAATTAGACTATGGTCTTATTATCCCGAGCGTGATGAAGTCTGAACAAACCAATCTAACGAAAGCTGGATACAAATAAAATGGTATAAAATGTCCTCAAACCCAGACCCCCCAGCTATGCTTACTTGATAATTAATGCTTCTGCATCACTGTCAAATCTTGAATTTTTCACACAAATTTGAATTGCAAATGAAGAGTTAAATTAAGTTCATAGGCCTTGGTTTTTTTTTCCTTCATGGCAATTCTGAATCTATCTGTCATCAGGGGTTTCATAAACGGGAGGGAAAACGCCACGAGACAGAATTAACAGAGAGGGCATTATTTCATATGCATAAAGATATCTAAGAGAGAGAGTGAGTTAGGATGGCTACTTTACTTTAATATTTCATGAAATAATTCATACAGAGGCTTTCAGAAGCAGCTACATACACAGATTGATCTGTCCATGATACTAGTTTATAAAATGAACTCCTGATATTATCAAGGTTCTAACCATAACCAAATAGACATATATTTGTATAATTGTAGTATATGTAGGCCTTGCAACTGAAATAACAAACTGGTCTACCGTATTGTAATAAGTAACTTAAATTGTCCAGTGCTGTGAACAAATGTAATCATGATTTTCCAACCTTGAATATGTTTTATCACGTACAAACATGAAATCCAGCTTAGATTTTTCAAACAAAATTTTACGTGCATCTTTTAATGCAAACAAATGACCCATTATGATCACTCATGATATATCTATTGTGGTTCACATAATGTTCTCTTTGTATTCCTTTTTCTTATTTAAATACTTGAGATAGATGGAATCTAAAACTTGACATTCAATGGTACAATCAGACATTGCACTCTGATGTTATTATTGAATGCTTCAAAGTTATTAGTCAAAAGCTCCAGCTGATTAACTATTTTAGTTGTAAATTATCTTGAAGAGATTTCTTTCCATCATGGATAGTAAGAGTGTTTCAATCCGGTATTCTATATATACCACACATTCAATGTTAATACAAAGCTACTGATAACCTGGCAGTCGAGCTCTTGTTTTTTCTTGAGGAACCAATTGGTTGTCGCACTCTCTCAATGTATATGTTCTGCATGCTGCTCTCTGCCTATTGTTATTATCCTGTGACTCCAACGTAACACAGGCTTGTTAAGTTTTATTGATTCACTGTTGCACTTATTTCAATCATTTTTAGAGTGGTTTATGACATTTATAACAGATCGTTCAGTCACCTCTAATGCCAAGCGCAATGGCAAAGGAGCTCGTTTTACCAGAGTAGAATATAAAGATTGTGCAGGTAGGGGGCAAGTATTACTGTACTGCGATGTATCATTCAATTATGGAGTGAACTTGTTGTAATATCGCAATAGTAGTCTAGTACTACCTATAATAAGCTAGCCTAAACATTCGTTTGGACTGGTCACAAATATACGGTGTCACTATTACTACTAGTGTTAATATCAGGTTAACTAATGTTCAACCCTATATCAGTATTTGGTAGGCTTTAAGCTATATGCCACATAAAATAGCAGTACATTTTCTTGTACAGATAGTGCCATGGTATATCAATTAGTAGATTTACCTAGATAACAAATAACAGTAGTGAAATATCATTTTCAATCACATTTTCACAATCGGATAATTTTCTCCAATAAAATTGGGCCTCTCACCAATAAGACAGGCCAAAAAAAATAACAAACCTTGGCCAACAAATTTTCAAAGATTAAAAAATGTTGCTCAAATGCATGTGCCATTTCCTGTTGTGACCTCTCATTTCGTTAATATTCATGAGATTGCTGGATTCAGTAACAATTTTTGATCGAAAGCCAATGTTTGTTATCAAAACAGTTGACACGGTTAGTTACCGTTTTTATTTTGGACTAATTCTTTAAGAGGGGTACAAAAAATTGTGGAAAGAAATTATATCCTATATCAGTGGGGTTTCTGTCTTTTTGCAGCCGAGAACATATTCTATATCACTGGGGTTCGTCTCCCTGTAGACTAGAATAATAGCGTACCTCACTGGGGGTTGTCTCCTTGCAGCCTAGAATTATATCCTATATCACTGGGGTTTCTGTCTTTTTGCAGCCGAGAACATATTCTATATCACTGGGGTTAGTCTCCCTGTACACTAGAATAATAGCGTACCTCACTGGGGGTCGTCTCCTTGCAGCCTAGAATTATATCCTATATCACTGGGGTTTCTGTCTCCTTGTATCCTAGGCCATATCCTATATCACTGGGGTTTCTGTCTCCTTGTAGCCTAGAACATATACCATACTTAAATTAAGATGAACAAGGTTTACATTTAAGTTGCCCCTATACTTGTGATCTTAGCCGAGTGATCTGAGCTGGAGGGACTCTTAATGGCTGGATATATTATTGATTCATTCCAATAATCAAGGTTTAAAGAATCCCTCCCAATGTAAAATTGTGTTTTTTTTTCTGACAAGATTGTAACATCATGTGTTAACACCCTATAAGTGCCCCATGTTTATAATCTATCAGGACCACAACCCTCAACAAGTACTTTAATACGAAATCAACCTTTGAGGATGAAAGTTAGAATGTAACTAAAACTGACGATCTCCTAGCTCTTAGTTGACATATGCACATAATAAACTCTTAGAATAGCCAAACTTTGAATGTTCACTAAAGCAGTGTAAATTGTATCTACATTTTACTCTCCTCTTTCTGTCAAATAAATTTAAGTAGTTACCAAAGTACTGTGTGGATAGTAGTGTTTGGCTTTTACCATTAGTGGAGTCTTCCATATATACATGATCTGATCCATATATACATGATCGGATCCATATATACATGATCGGATCAATATATACATGATCTGATCATGATCGGATCATTATATATACATGATCGGATCATTATATATACATGATCGGATCCACATGTACATGATCGGATCCACATGTACATGATCGGATCCACATGTACATGATCGGATCATTATATATACATGATCGGATCATTATATATACATGAACGGATCATTATATATACATGATCGGATCATTATATATACATGATCGGATCATTATATATACATGATCGGATCATTAT
>WXZC020000257.1:0-13491 GCA_011317855.2 Paelopatides confundens
TTTACTTCCAAAGGTGCAAATTGGTAGCATCATTTTGCATCTGAGCACTTTTAATTCTGCAGAAATTTTTCAAAGGGCAGATTTAATAATAAGGACTGAATTGTCTTCGTCGTATCATCTGTCTCCAGAAGGGGTACCATCATTAAGTTAGCTAATTTTGCAACGTGTACAAGTTGATAAATCATGGTGATTAATTTAGGAACGTTGATGGGCACTTTCTTTGAATACCATAATTTATGTAGTGCTGGTTCATATAGGTCAGATTCTAATGAATCAAAAAAGTTGATGAGAACTCATGTAGGCTACTTCTCGCATATCTCATCAACTTCTTTGTGAGATCTCATCAACTTCTCGCATATCTCATCAACTTCTTTGTGAGATCTCATCAACTTCCCGCATATCTCGTCAACTTCTCGCATAGCTCATCAACTTCTTTGTAAGATCTCATGAACTTCTCGCATATCTCGTGGACTTCTCGCATAGCTCATCAACTTCTTTGTGAGATCTCATGAACTTCTCAACAACTTCTCGCATATCTCGTCTACTTCTCGCATACCTCATGAACATCTCGCGAGATCTCATGAGAATCTCGCGAGACATATAGTGGTACGTACACAACAAAATATATTAGCTTGCAGGATAATACAAAGGCTTCACATTTTAAGTCAATGATCACAGTCTATGTAAAGCATGAGAGTGGCTGGTTCCACATGGGGCAGAGATACTCACTAACAAGCGATCCTCCTATGATACTTAGTAACGTGGTGTAGCACCAAGGCAAATCCTCTCTACTTGCAAATAGGCAAAAACCATACAATTCATCTACACTTACTAAAAAAATATCTCTTTTTCAGCACAAAATTATTACATGTTGGCAGTTATGAAATATTTACATCATAGAATCAAGTACCATATTTAGCCACATCGTCAACTAGTACGTAATATATCACATTTAACCAATAATAAATAACCAACATATGTTAAACCCCCAACACTAACCAAAACAATTAAAACTGACGACATTTAAATAATAAATTAAAAATAATGCAAATACATAAAAACATTAATTGATGACTCATACAAGGCAAATCCTCTCTACTTGCAAATATGCAAAAACCATACAATTCAACTACACTTACTAAATAAACTAAAAACAAACATCAACGTCTCAATATCCACCTTTTAAAACACAATTATATGAAATCCTTTTCAGCACAAAATTATTACGATGTTGGCTGCAGTTATGAAATATTTACATCATAGAATCAAGTACCATATTTAGTACATAATATATAACAAAAAATGTCGACATTATAACAATACTCAATAAATCAAACTGATGATATCTGTTGCTATTGATTCTAGGGGCATGTATGTGAGCAGTGCAGACTACATTTTGAATATATTAAAAAAGACCGGTACAAACCATCTAAGAACGCTAAGGAAAGTTTGATATAGTAATAAAACATTCATAACACCATTAATGCCCATGTAATAAACCCATTCAATTTAATTGGTTGTGTACATTCTTGTAAAAACAATCAAACTGATGGCTGGTGCACTTCACCAAAACATGCATAACCAATGGAATGTGTGATACAATGACAATTTTATTCTGGTTCCACATGGGGCAGAGATACACATACATGTCAACAAGTTCAGTAAAAAGATATCCATGAGAGCTATACCAACCTTTATAACAATAAAAATATTTACATAGCCAGCACACTTGTAAAAAAAATAATATTGTACACCACGTAAAAGGTACAAAACTTAGATACTAATCACAAAACTTAGATACTAATCTTGACAAGGCATTTCAATTAAAATATGCTGCATTGTAAGAATCGTTATATTGTACAATGTGTTTCTGTATCTTTACTTCCTTTATCCATTCTTCCCGTTCTAATTCTTTTTGTTCTTTAGACAATTCATTCCATTCATTCATATAGAATTTGTAATAGTTTGTAGACGACTCAAAATCTATAATATTAGCTGACCTAAGTTTCTTGGCAACATAATGCATACTTGGACTACCATAGCAATTTGTTAGTCTTTTCTTCTTCTTTTTCCATTTTTTTTCCTTGAACGTTTCAAACAACTGGTCATTGATTTTCTTTTTGAAAAGTGACTTTCTTCCAAGCTAACATTCCTGGTACATTTAGTAATGAAATTTGGAAGTTTCACAGTAAATTCATTCATATTACATAACTTTCTACTATCAACACTTTCCAAAACGAACTTAAAATCCAATATTTTATGTCCATTCCTATGAGCCTGTCGTACCTGAATTGGTATTTTCTTCTTAACATTTAGTTGATTAGTCAACACAATATACACTTTTGTAGACAAATTTGTTCTCAACGGAAGATTCTTTTTCACCCTTCCACCATGTTGTGTTAGCAATTCTGCAAATTGCTTTTGAGAGGATACTTTCCCACATTTTGATTTCGGCACACTACCACTTAATACAAAACACATTCCCTCGAAAATGTGAGGGTTCTCTTCTTTAAGAGAATCTTCAAGCAACTGGTTTTCTTTCCAATTCCTAAAAGAGCGCTGAATCACAACAAATCTTAACTTATACCATCGCTGAATCTGTCTAGCAGCCAGATTTCTACATATATATATATCAAATGCTTCTGAAGCTTGTTTAGATGATAGAGACCCATCTCCAACCTTAATGTCATAACGCAAGTTCTTCCATTTGTTACGAAGTATTGATATAAAAGAATCAATCTTCTGTGTACCACCATTTCTTGTGGTATGCTGATAAAAAAAACAATTATGGTCATAATTAGCATGTTCACCCGCCTCTGCTTGAAATCTACCCAAAGAGAAAGGTAACGTTTCCATAAGAAGTGGTGCTATATCAATCAGCTTCATCATATATGGAGTCAAATTGTTGTGGCCGTACCTAATTTTAAACAACTGATAAAATGATTCAGCATGAAGCACATAATCCGTCTTATCCTTATCACTATAACCCCACATGTAATCACAGGGGTGCAATGAACCAACATGTTTACCCTCCAACAATATAGGTTCTGGGTCCGCCTTCAATATAGTTACCATTGAATAAAAATGAGACCATATCTTCTTCTCAATCTCTAAATGGGAATAAATTTCCTGTAGGTCTAGTTCATTCTTAACTTGAGTTGAGCATGTATTCTTTATCGATCGCAAAGAACTAACATTATGTAAAACATATGGAAACTGATCTTCTTTTCCTAATGGTGCTGGAGAAATAATAGTTAGAGCATGATCTTTGTTAAGTTTAACAGGTTCAGCTTTCCCACTCTTATCAAAGTGTATCCTAAACTGACCCTGCCTGATATAACGTTTATTAATGTTATTTTCAAGATTGCTAATAAGATCATCTTTGTTATAATGAATAGTCTCTTGACACTGCAGTGCTTTATTTGCTTCAGATAATATGTCTTCCACAACTAAATTTAGAAATTTCTCAACAGACCGACTGAGTGCATGTAACAAACACAAGGCAAAATTTCCTATAGGTATAGAAAGTAAGAGTGACTGTGGATGTTTCCTGTCAATGTTAATGTTAAGTTTTGTACGAAAACCATCCTTATCAGTATCACCTTTAGATGCTTTGTTGCATTTCATATATATATTCCAACCCTCTTCAGATGTTGGGTCTAACCCATCATCCGCTAGGATTGCTTCCATAAACATTTCATCACCAGTTACATAAAACATGTTATTTTTAGCAATCAACTTCTTAATTATTCCATCCAAATTGAAGTTAGAATGAACCAAGTTTTCTTCAAGGTTCTCTCTAGAATCCTTTTCATAAAAAAGTGCAAAAGGATAAATTTCCTTGGAGGACTGGTGGGAATATCCATGAAGAACTGCTTCATTATTTAGCACACTGAGACCAAGAAAAGCACTCTTCTTTCCACCTATTTCACGGCCATCTCCATACAGACGCCAATGTATAGGTTTTTGAAGCCAATAATACTTAAATTTCAAAACTTCAATCAATCTTTCAGGGTCAATTGCCCAACCAGTAGAGGTCCTCCTAGGAAGCATAATAACGTCAAATTCATCATTATATTGTTTCTTTTTTTTCAAGTTCTTTAGTCTTTGTAGGTATCAAACCAGGGAAATGTCGTCTTAATTCATTTGTATGCCTATTGCCACCAAAATTCTCTTGTAAATAAATCATGGCTTCAACAGACATAGGCTTTGCATTTTCAGTAGCAATCTCATGGAGAAATGAATCATAGTTAAGCCTTTTAGTACTTGGCAACAGTTTTAAAATGCTAATAATCTCATCTTTAGTTAGTAACATGCCATTGTTTTTTCTACCAGATGGCTTACATAAACTTTGGATATCCTTCAAAAAAGTGTCTTTATTTTGTTTGCACATATTTTCATACCAGTCATTCATTTGCATTATGAACAGATTCTTCCTATTCTTATCACTTATTTGATCCTTCACCAAACAATTATAGTTATGTTCAGCATATGATCCTGCACAAAGGTCTCCAATCCCCTTATCATTTTGATTAGAGCTAGCTGCTAACAACTTGTTCAATTCTTGATGAAATGCTGATATCAACATATCCCGTTTCTCTTTACTTTGAAGTCTACACCTCTTTTCATTAAGTAGGGACAGCACTGCTTCCATTTTAATATATTGCCTACGAGATCTGTAGTACAAAAATATGTTTTCTTTTTGATAGCCTAGGTTATTCAAACGTTTTTCAATGGGTCCATACCCTTCCTTTTGTATATGTTTATGCATTTCCATTACATCAAAAGCTTCTTTACAAGCAATATACATGGTATTATGTAATACTTTATAAGGAATAGCGCAGTTATTCACCGATAAAAACAGGTTTTCTTGTTCTGCAGAAGTACATGTTTTAATATGATTGGTAGTACGAAGAATAGTATCACCCTTTCGGATAGGGCTAACACTTTCAAATGTGGGGCTATGTTTTAAAACTTTGCTTGTAATAGGTGTACTTGTACACCTCTTGCCTATAGCAGGACTAGGTGGATCATTACATTCTGATCTACTTGGGGCAACATCAGTGTCATTGCTAGCAGAGTCATTACTTAGAACATTTGACGAGACACCATCATTATCACCAAATGCCAGACTCTGCTTTAAAACTTTAAGTTTGTTTGAAGTAGGTGTACTTGTACACCTCTTCCCTATAGAAGGTCCAGGTGTGCGTTTAGGTGGCAGAGTGACACTGTTCCTCTTTGAACCATTTTTAGTTGGAGTAGTGTCACATATAGGGGCACCCTTACAAGGTGAATTACTTTGTGCAGTATTATTGCTAGCAGAGTCATTACTTATAACATTTGACGAGACACCATCATTATCACCAAATGCCAGACTCTGCTTTAACACTTTAAGTTCGTTTGAAGTAGGTGTACACCCCTTGCCTATAGCAGGACCAGGTGTGCCTTTAGGCGGCAGAGTGACACTGTTCCTCTTTGAATCATTTTTAGTTTGAGTAGTGTCACATATAGGGGCACTCTTACAAGGTGCATGTGAATGACTGGTTCTAGACGGTCTTGTGGCAACATCAGTGTCATTGTCGTTTCTAAATGTGTAGACATCGTTTTGAAAATTGAATGTGACACCACCATCGTTATCCATCCTATTGTATATTAGTACATGCACCCCATTATAGTGAGGAGATGTAACATACCGAGTTGATGTGTCACTCTGGTCATTACGAACAGCGCCAGAGAATGTAGCACACCTCAAAACGTGAGGTCCCTTGTAGGGCTTATCATCAATTCTTACATATGAGCCCCGGTTTCTTACTACATTTAAAAAATGCGATGGCCGCATTACCACTGCACCTGTTAAAATATATGAAACATTAAAAATAGGAATAATCTCATCAATCTGAACAGGTGGTTTTTGCAAATTGCATCCTTTGTCAAGTCCAAGTTCAACCACTAAAAAAAGTGGTAATAACACATGTGTCTCAACAAAATCTGACTTTACATTGCACTCCCTGCAACATTTGTCCTTTGAAATGCTTGCATGACCTACAATTAAATGGTCACGCACACCTTGAAAACCTCTTCTGTCATGACCACACTCCAAAGGCAGTTTATAATAGCGGAGTTGAAATATATCTGGGTGCTCACCTATAAAGGCTTGTAAACCAACTATAAATTCTGCTTCAGAGGAACCCTTTGGGAGGAATGCTTTTTTAGTTCTCTGATCAGTAATCAAGACATTCCACACAATCTCTCTAATCACACAAGGACTTGCACCACTGGATTTGTTTCTATAATTACATACAGACATAAGTGCATTGGTAATGTCACCTGTAGACTCCCATATTTGTTTCAAAGAGTGATTTAAAATACCATAATTAAAAAGTTCTATTAGGGTATCGATTGCACACGATGCACCATGTGCATGCCATTGGCATAACAGACCATTTTCAAAATATGAAATCTTTTCCATAATTCAACAGATATACATAGAAGAAAAAAAAAAAAAAAGCAGGAGTTATCATAATTGTGTAATGTCTTTGAAGGGATGATAAAATTAGTGGTCAAAGACATCCTCAATCATTCCCAGTCTTTTAAACTCCCAGTCAACCGAATATCAGATCAACCACCTTTAATTACAAGAGAGCCACCATTATTACACAATTGACTTTGATCTAGGTCAATGATGACACAGTACAAATGTTATTGCAAAAGCAGTGAAGCAAGCTGCATAGACTTCTTCAGATTTGTCAAAAAACTTGAAAAAGTACTTAATATTTGTTAGTTGTCACAAAGGCAGGACCCATTCAATATGATTTTCAGCTATTGTTCACAACATTGGAACGGTGTGCAAGACAATGTTAGATTAGAAGATCTTGAATTAGATCACTTGGTGACACCGACTGTGCATCTATGGTTGCTGTGGAGTGTGGCGTATTTGTATATCATAAGTTACGGACTGTGTTTTGGGTTCCATGAAGGGAACTATTTTGAACAGCTTTAGCAAGATCCAAATAGCCTATGAAACATTTGCCAAAAACAGAGCAGTTCATACCATTTGAACTGGACATGCATATTTATTGTATGTCCAGTTCAAATGGTATGAACTGCTGTTTTTGGCAAATGTTTCATAGTCTGTAGGCTACTTGGATCTTGTAACAAGCATATTTACTATTGTAGATGTCTAGCATAGTGCTCAGTGTACCACTACTATGTAATCAGTGAACTAGATCAAAGACGATTGAGCAATAATGATGTGTAGACATTGCTGTAGTGAGTGAGCTTATTCCGTCAAACAGCAAGTGATTGATATGAAATTCGAGGGACTGGTGGCTTACACGTCTAGGTAGGATTGAATACGTCTTTGGCCGCTAACTTTGTAAAAGTGAGTTAGTAAAATACACAGGGAGCCATTCTCTGCCAGCTGTTATATGGGTGTGCAGGGCCACCCTTTAAAAAATTTGCTGAAAATAATTTTCAATATATGGGACAAGAAATTGTTATGCAAGATGTACAATTTTTCCCACAGATATATGGGGGTACTTCTTAGCCCAATTTTTAAGAATATTGAGAACAATAATGTGCTTATGCCAGTTCTGGAAGTCACAGATCTCTAAAAATAGATTTCAATAAAGTTTTACATTCTCCCTATGTGCACTAATTTAGATATACTGAAAACGATTTTGAACTAAATGATTCGTTTTGTTGTAGAGAAAGACCACCAAACCTATTATTACTGCCTCCATGTTGGCTTCAGAATAGAATAACCCTTAACCCTGTTATTAGATTATTCATTCATATTGAAAGTTTTAACATTCTCAGCAAGATATAAAAAAAATATGATAATACCTCTGCATACTGCTATTAAAAAGGAAATGAAAGGAACAAATGAGGATCAAATTTTATAATTCAAGAAAATTGAATACAGTCTATAGTTCCACAAGTAGCTGTATTATGCTGGAAGGAGTGAGGGGGGGGGGGTAGTGGTGTCAAATAAATTATTTCTTTGTTGAATTATTTGTTTAATTATTTCTTTGTTTAATTTTGATTTTTGGCAATTTAATTGAATTGGCAATTGACCATATTAGCTGGCTATTTGTCTAAGCGGGATTCCCATAATCATTAAAGTGCCTTGGATCTACAGTAGTACCTCTAGGTCTACCAGGTCTAAATCCAAACTATACACTAACTTTGTTAACGGTCAAAATATTTCAAGAAAGAAATTCAAAGAATACTAATTTCTAAAATGAGGACCAAATTTTACAATTCAAGAAAATTAGTCTATATGGGAGGGGGAGATTTGTTTAATTTTAATCTTTTGTGATTAATTTGGCAATTGACCATATTAGCTGGCTATTTGTCTAAGCGAGATTACCATAATCATTAAGTGCCTTGGATCTACAGTAGTACCTCTAGGTCTACCAGGTCTAAATCCAAACTATACAAATTATTTCATTGTTTAATTTTAATCTTTTGTGATTAATTTGGCAATTAATCATATTAGCTGGCTATCTAAATCATAAACTATTTCAAGAAAGAATTCAAAGAATACTACTTAAAGTGACCTGGGTGCAGTCACTAGGGACCTATGCGTGCAGAGGTCCCTAGTGACTGCACCCAGGTCACAAAGATTCAAAGATCCTTCCTTCCTGACCTGTGTGCAGTCACCAGGGACCTGTGTGCAGTCACTAGGGACCTATGCGCGTCATACATTTGCTTATACAGGTCGATGCGATCAAGAATGTATTTTTGGTTACATCAGGGCACTTTTGCAAATTAATTCTTATCACTCATGGGGGGGGGGGTGTTAGGGTGCTAAGTTAAACAATAATTACAGCATAACAAACCATTTTTAACGTTCCAACTCAATCCCAAAAGCTTTAGGGTGAAAAGCTTCATGGCTAAAATAATACTAATAATAGCAGTATGCAGAATTACAGAATTGAAGCAATAGTCTTAAGCAAATTTAGTGGAGTTGATGTTGTCCACAAGGAACTCTCTGTAGCTCTTACCAGGATCGCCAACACATGATGCGAAGGAGGCTCTGCATGTCAGAACTCCGTCTGTACTGGTTGAAAACCTCAGCTTGGTCACAAACCTAACCTGCTTGTCTGCTACAGTTATATCCCATCTTTCACCAAACAGATGATCCAGTTGACGTAAGTCTTTCATCATGTACACCTGAAGTGGAATTATTTTGAAGTCCACTTCAGCACAAGCCAAACCTATCCGGAAGTGACGAGAAGCTTGTCTACACTTTAAACCGGCTTTCACCTCTTTACAAATCAACACCCGGAGGTTGACCATTCTAACTTCTTTGCGATATGCAAAGTCAGTCTGTAACTTCTCCAGGTGGTGATGATAAGCAGACTCCTTTACACGTTTAATGTGCTGTTTGGTAGCCTTGGGAATCTTGGGTGTTTCCAATGACACCCTGCTGATTGGTGTGCTGATCATCACAGCATCAATGGAGCCATCTATGAGAACATGTCCCATACAATGGAGTTCACCACCTTCCTTGAATAGACATTCTATAACAATGTTTACACCTGGCGAGGACAGCTTTCCAACATCACCACATTCTAAACGATTGCCTCCGTTGTATGCAAAAAAGTAATCTAGAAAAAATGGAAAAGAAGAAAAGGTTTAAAAGGTTTAAAATAGTTTTTGAGTTGAGTAATTACGAGCCTCTATACTTACCTGGGGCAACATCTAATTAGCAATAATTTATGCAGATGTCGCCGGCCCCGGCCTCAGCGACCCGACCAAGGTCATGCCTGAATTAGATTCCGACAAGGAGTCTATGGCGCAGACTCCCAGGCCCAAAGGGGGCCCGAGACTTAGTTTCTTGATAGGGTCTCAAGGCCAAAGAAGGGGCGGGCACCCATGCCCTGACTACAATATGACTCTGGTGCTGGGCTTGTGAGTGCGTAACAAGAGTCTCTGCCGGCAAACCCACCAAGGCGACAAGAAGAGTTGGTCCCGCTCTTGCGAAGCTCTCAAAGGGAGATAGCCCGGGCCCATCTCCCGAAGGAAAGTTGGTGTGGGGCGGGTAAGTACAGTATAGAGGCTCGTAAATATCCAAACCAGTTTAGTTTTGGGGAATTTACATCGCCTACCTATACTTACTGTCAACATCAAAATTGTAGATTGGCACTGTTAACGAGAGGTAGCAAGTGACAACGGTAGAGTGCATCTTCCAGGCTGCTGCTTTCATGAATGGGCACACCTGCGAAAAGAGCTCTTGGGGTTGCAAGCCCCATGATGCGCCCTCGCTTTACAATGGACATTTGGAGAGATCACTTCGAACAGCCATTGCGAAAAGGCCGCTATGTAGGGGCTCCAAGTGAGGATGAAAGGCCTTGCGTAGGAGTCAAGTACTTAAGTGTCTGCCTGGGCACCAGAGCCCGGCCTCCTCCCTTTGAGATTCCCCCTGTTGCGCATCTGTTACCTGGCTCGCGCTAGTCCAAGCTGCCATTGCGTGACGCTCTAGAGCACGAACGGCAACTACGTGTGGTGACAGCACCCGCTAATTTCTAAAAGGTAGCAGATATAGCACGCTAAGAAACTGGGGAAAACCCCACTAGGTACAGTTAAACATACATGAAAACACACGGAAAACCCCATGTGGGAGGCTGAAGCGCTAATTGAAGTATTTACGCACATGGGGATTCCAAATTAAAGAAAGAAATGAGTCTTCTCCTAATGATAAATATTCCATATCACCCACAGTGCAACGGATTAGTAGAGCGTTTCAACGGTACACTGAAACAAATGTGAACAACCCTACCGATTTTTCATTCGTTCACCATCTGAATGAAAGCATGACTGTGAAAGAAAGGTGCCTATAGTCAGCATTTTCTTGGGAGGAGTGATGTCAAAGGAAGCTTTCAGGGGGAAAACATGGGAAAGGTCGATACTAGTCAATGTATACACATGGCAAACGTATAGAGACTGTTTAAACGTTTGACGAGTTAATTTTCATACTATTTTTAGAGTATTCTAGATAATAGGTGCAACAGCTGGGCCTCGTGGCATTTGACGTTTGGACCTCGCACTGGTGGAATGTGTTTTGTGATGAGGGTGTGGCAGGCTATGGAGCGGATAAGCGATTTGCTTCGAGTTTTAGGGTATTTAACCCAATACGGTAGCTGTGTGTCTATTATAGACTGTATGCTCCAGGAAGTTTTCCCCAGTGTGGGATGCCGATTGAGGCCAACCAGGTGTAAATTCGTTACATTTGATTGTAAGTACTTTTATTTCTATGCCTACAATATGCCTACCATGTGCTATGTTATATATAGACTTAGCTTACGGGTCTATCAAGAGTGTAATTAAACAAAACGTATGCATATAGATGTGAATAATATATTGCTTTTGCGGTTTTTGGACTTTGACCTCTGTTGACTTCAAATGACCTTTGATCACAAAAAAAACTAGAGCATTGAAGATGCAATACAGGCCTGTATAAGCCACAAGAATATGAAGACACTTTTCCAAAGAGGGCAAATAGGAAATATTTTGCTAATGGAATATTATGATTCCACTCCCAAACAAATTGGAAAATAATATTGCCCATTTGTTTTTATATATATCTAAAAGAAGCAAACAAACCACCCTATTTACCTTACATTACAGGCTAAAGATGCTTGCTATTCAACACCAAAAAAAAAGTTAGGGTTATGGTGTCAAATTTTTCAAATGGCCATTGCACCCACTATGTTTGATATGTTAGTAACAACATTGTAAATACCATCCTATATTGTGGAAAATAATTTGAATACCATTACGAGATCCAAGCTTTATAATTATAGACTTTTATCTAGCTTACAGTCGTGTATGTCAAGAATAAACAAAATCCATGGTATTTCCCTTCCAGACTACATATGTTAGTGATAATTGCTTCATTTGCTTCTGCTTTAACAAAAGGTAATAATGCTCCTAATAAAATTGATTATACAATCACCAGTGCTACTGTGCAGTACAATCCTGTCAGCAATAGCTAATCACATGTGAAGGTCATTCACCATACTCTTTGTAGTACACACTACATACAATAGCTCAGACTTGTTCCAAGCATTTTCAGCCAGAAATATTGCACTGAATTTAGCTTTGACAAATTTTGATATTTCACTGTTATTGGTAACATGGTTCTTGCATGGACTACAGATATACATACCATGTGTTTGCAAAGTTTTCAGATTTTGACCTCAAATGACCCCAAACCTTCACCAAAACAATATAGATATTTTACTCACTAAGGTAAACTTACAAACACATATGAAGTATAAAAAAAGCTGTATTTTTGGGTCATTGTCTACCTGGTCTTTAAAAATGTGACCAGTTGATCTTCAAATGACCTTTAACCTCGATAAAAAGTAATGTGGTTCCATGTACTAACTAATGTGAATCTACATACTAAATATGTTTACCCATGCTGAACTTTCTGAGTTACCATGTTTACATGGTTTTCAGACTTCAAATGGCCATTGACCTCCACAAAAACCAATAGACACTAATATGAACGAACATGTAAATATGAAGTTTAACCAAGCTGTACTTTTGGAGTTCCAGTGTTTACCATGTTGTAAAACTTTGACCGATGCTGACCTCAAAATACAATAGGTTATTGTATTCAGCAAGGTGAACCTACATACTTACTGTCCTCCCACTTAACTGTTTGAGTTACCACATTTACAAGGTTTTCAGACAGTCATGTTGACCACAAAAACGAATATGGATCTTGTACTCACCAAGGTGAATTTACATACTACATATTGTTTGCCAAGTTGCACTTTTTGAGATATGTTTACAAAGTTTTCAGATTTTGGCCTCTGTAGATCTCAAATGACCTTTGACCACCACAAAAAACAATACAGTTATCGTACTAAGGTGAGTGAACCTACATACCTAATATGAAGTTTCTCCATACTGAACTTTTCGCTCTAATTAGATCGCAACGAAGGGCATGATAAGAGTAGTCCACAATACCATATTTAGAAATTGGGCCAGCCAAATAACTAATGAGAAATGATATTTTAAACATACCAGACTTATTCTCCACTGCAGTGATGATGGTACCCTCTGTTTCCTCGTGCACCGGAGTAGATGTGCCACCTAAAATAAAATATGAACAATATATAATATTTGCTTTCCTTAACCCAAGCATATGAAACAAAACAGCTCTGTGTCACTACTTTATTTAGTGTTTTTTGCAAAAGTCAATAGAAAAGTTTAAATCAGTTGGCATATTACATTTTCGCAAAACCGGTAGCCTACCCGGTATTGAATCAGAATTGTTATTATTTCGTAACTAAACTTATGAAACAAGTTTAGTTGCGTTTTTACAATTATTCCACTAGAAATTATTTTGTTTTCTTGGGGGTTCGGTGTAAATATAGCAAATGGCATAATACTCCGTAGCAAAAGAGAAATTCCGTTTATAAATGTTTTGTACCAAAGTGAATATTTATATTTAAAAGAACGATTGTAAAT
>WXZC020000258.1:0-13491 GCA_011317855.2 Paelopatides confundens
TATATATATATATATATGTATATATATATGTGTATATATATATATATATATATACATTGATATATATTACTTTAACACATCTTTGATAGTTGCACTGAATATTAAGTTTGATCTCTTATTTGAGCATCAATTGTAAAATAAATAATAGATGGCAAATCAAATAGAGTCGGAGTGTAGTGGAATAGCATTTGCCAATTGTCAAAAGCAGAACCATGTATATCATATGAAATTGGGGCGATTAATATTTGTCTCTACTTTAATAGTAAATATAAACTTTAAATAATCATTATCTAGAATATTCTCGGTATGGCTCTTATGAAACATATAACACTTAATGTGAAATGTCAGTAAGTAAAGTGGGTGTTTCAATTAAACTTTATATCACCAAATAGATGTATTGTGTAAAAAAAAATTAAAAAAAAATTAAGTATATTCAGAGTTCTTAAATATCATATTTACGTTTAAACGAAGTGTTATATTATTGTTATCTATCAGAACCTTGAAATATACAACATGTGCATTATCCAAATGATTATAATAACATATATTGGTATTAATTATAATCTAAAATTTATTCCAGATAATCTTGCGGTATTACACACAAACATACGTTGCCATATTTTGTCAGGTAGTACGTAAAAAAAGAAATTTCGACCAAGCTATATTCTGATCTATATACCTTTTTATTTGAGTAAGTTCTAAAGATTGTAGTGACTGTAAAGCGGTAAAATCCTCAAACTTGTACTTTTGTTTTATCGTAAGCAGGTCATGATCCCGAGGTTCGTGGTCATTTTAGATGCATGAACACTGCACAGGAACGTATATACGCTCCCACGCCAAAAGGTAAGGCAACTGTTCCACGTTAACGATTCTAACACTAATCTTGTGATGTTGTCTACCTCTCTCTTACGATGATTGTTAAAAATATATTTAACTGATTTTAATTAATCACAATTGCCCCATGCGTGTAAATTGTCATGCATGTGAAGGATTGTTTTAGCTTAGTGGTGCATATATTACGTTGTGCTCTATATGTAATTGATACACATTTACACGAGTAAAGGGAAACGTCTCATGAGCGCCACATATTTCTGTTCATATTTATTTTGCTGAATACACGATACATTCAATCTCCCCTTAATTATAAACCTCGTCGCACTTCACCAAACATACGGTGAAAATCGCCATGCTTATCACAAATCGTTATGATAGATACACTCCACAACGATACCATTGCAGCCGTACAATATGATTTGACGACTCGTAGTAATTAAACTTGGTTTGAAGGATGTATGTAACACGTAACTTAAGCTTAATAATCTGGGAGTACCCTACCATACTATATTCGTAATATTAGTTTGCATAGCCCTAGAAATATTGATGCACAGTAGGTTAATGCAACTGTACAGTCGTATACAATATTCTCTCCATTTGAATCATGAAGTTGGTATGCTATGTGACCATAAACATCACTCGAACCATGCCAAAAGAGCGGTGATTTTAATTTGAGATGTCCTACTAAATCAATAATAGTAATCAAATACATTCAACAAATGTGTTCAAATTAGTTCTGGGTATAGTAAAAATGAGAGGCTGAGGTAAAATATTAAATATTAAAAAATGTTCAAATATGCCTACACAGCAAGAAATCCAGTTATCATGACGTGATATGAGTGGTCCTTTTCGGAGATACATAATACATAATTTCCTGCTCAAGAAAAGGACATTCAACTACCTTTAACGTCTGCGTAATTAAGCTTGCTATTAATCAATGGGTTTCAGAATGAACATGCACTGAACATGCATATGTTATTTTATATTTTTCTCTGGAAGTTCACTGTGGAGGAGAATAAAATATAGGGCAATTGAAATAACACAGCGCCGTAAGCGTCTGTACTTTAAAATACACGCCAGTATATTAGGGAAAATACAGTATCTTATTTCTCTTAAAAATCTGCGAAATATTGTAATCCATGTTATTAGGAAGGAAAGAAAACAGATTAAACAAAAATACTGTACAATAATATAGAGTTACCCATAATAAAATCTATATAAGGTAATTTTTCTTCTTCACTCATTTATGTTGATGACTTGTAGACCCTACTCGATCTCCCTCTACCAAACCAAGTGAAAGCACCACCAAAATGGACAATGATACAGGTGAAACCGCCCTCCGAGATGTGATTACCACTCAGGTAGGTATAACCGACCCTAATCGATCTCGCTCTGCCAAACCAAGTGAAAGCACCACGAAAATGGACAATGATACAGGTGAAACGACCCTCCGAGATGTGGTTACCACTCAAGCAGGTATATCCGACCCTAATCGATCTCGCTCTGCCAAACCAAGTGAAAGCACCACCAACATGGTCACTGATACAGGTGAAACCACCCTCCGAGATGTGGTTACCACTCGAGCAGGTATATCCAGCAAAACGGACGTCAGTACAGAAATAAAATCTACTAGTCATATTACCAACGCTGGCACCACTTCACTGGGAGACCGCTCCATACATACCTTACAGAGTGTTGACTGTATCTTTTCTGATGAAAATATTATTTTGGTAAGATTTCTGTTACCAATTTAATAATACGTAATTAATCAAAATTTTGCGGAGGAAATGTCAAACTACTTTATTGAGTAGTGTGCTATAGGCCTATGTCAATACCTGCTTGATAGTACTTTTACAAAGAAACATAATTTGAACTTCACATTCATGTTAATTACTATAACCGGCTGTTCCTACGTGACAATGAATATAGATATAATGTACCCCCCCCCCCTTGCGAAGAGGGTTGCCTGTCAGCAAGGGCATCCGAGGCGTAATAATTATGCCAAAGCAGATGGTGATCATACCAGATCATCGGACGTATAACCCCGTCAATTGTAGAGAAAATGGACGTAAAACCGCTAAGAGAGGTATATGAGCAGCAGCTTACACACATTATGATTCGTTAAACAGCTTATTGAATTTTTCCAATATTTGTATCATAGTTTGTGCCTGTAAAGGTAAAACCACACGATAGTGTTACGCCTAGTGTATGTGTCGAGGTGCAATTACATGGCAGTGTGACGCCTATGAGGAACAACTACACGGCAGTGTTACACGTATTATACGAGCCAGCGATATTAAACTAAATTATTTAAATGAAAAAGAACCTTTTTACATCATGATTAAAATTAAGAAGACATTAACAATTCAAATGAATTTAGTCGTGACGTCTAAAGGAGTCCAACCCTTTATCTACAATGGTATCTGCAGTGTTAATGAACATGTTTTAGAAATAATAGCTAAAAATTGAGTCGTTTTCATCAACAGTAACGTATACATTGATTGGTTGTTATTCAATGGGGATGGTTGTTATACAATGGGGGATGCGAACAAATGAAATATGACCACAGTTACCCCCACCCGAACTGTCATTGAAGAGAAACTGTAATACTAAAGAAAAAACAGTAAGATATTTTCCCAATTTTCTTCTTATATTAGTGGAGACATCCGTTCATTGCATTTTATCCTAAATCCCCCCTACACCTTCACCCAACCCCTACCAACTCCCAACATAAGCCAAAAACAATATATTAATATAGCCTATTCACGTTGCGTTAACGTCACGCCTAATCAAGCAAATTGTATATAGTACGTACTGCTGTTATGCTACACACATCACCGGAACGATATAAAGTATCCCAAGGTTTACTTCCACATTTGGGCTAAATATGTTAAGAAATTTGTTTAAAAGTTACTTTGGTTTGTTCTAAAGGAATTCTTCTTTTCTTCTTACTTGGTGTACAGTGAAATATGTTCACAATTATTCGTCTCAAGTCTCTTTGCATCTATTGACTTCGTACTGCTATATTTAAAAATATATATTGATACACGCAGATACATATAATTTTGATAATCGAAATAAGTCAATCGCCCACTCAAAGTAAAATGAGACTAATGCGACTTTGATTAGGATAACATTTCATTCCAATTGGATTACATATGGATGAGCCCCACAAACTTACTCAGTAATGACACGTCCATTCACTAACGTGCCGTGTAATCAAATTGGCATCGGATCTGACAAGGGGTATGTTAGTACGTTAGTTAGTTAATTAACTAACCCAACCATGATCTTACAACTAGTCGATATGATCATGATCTGATTAATTAGTTTTGGTTCAATTGGTCAAAATATCATAATAGTGTTCCCACTAATAATGCTTACGATTGGCTAAAACGCAGTTCCTAGTTTGCAATTATAACGTGGTCATTTAAAAAATGTTAAAACAAAAGCATAAGGAGTAATTTTCTTTCTTATCTTTCATTCAGAATGGTTCAATATTTGTGAATGCCAATTGTACACGAATGTTTAATTGTACCAATGGCAAATTAAGCGAGAATGAAGAATACAGGTGTAGCTCTAACGCTGTCTGTGAGACCCGCAATGGAGTACACAAGTGTTACTGTAAGAGTGGTTACCAAGGAATTGGGGAGACTTGTAGCCGGATGACCAACTGCCTGGATTTGTTCGAAGCTGGTTTCATTGCCAATGATATATATACTATTAACCCAACTAACTGGAACGGATCATCCTTTGACGTCTTTTGTAATATGACTGACGGAGGAGGATGGACAGTAAGTATACTATTATCATAGGAACGAAAATAATGTTGCTTCCACATAAATATAATTTTCCCTACCAGTCTACATGCATGTACGTCACACCCCAATGTATTTTACTCAGGTTGTTTATGGATACGACTTATGAAAGAAAGGTGGAGAGATCAGTTGCCACGCATTATTTTAACATGGTTTAGTCTTGTTACTTGTAAAGGAGTTGCCCACAAGGCTTATGTAATACAGACATACGTTTTGGCAAGGCCTATACGAGATTTCAAGGCATATTCGAGATAGTACAGAACATTTGTTTCGGTATGATGTGTTTATGTTATATTGTAATTTGTTGAATATGCAGTGGTGTTTCGAATATGCTATACCCGATGAGATCAGTAAAATAGTATGATAACCACATACACGTATTTCTAGTGTAATATTCAAGAAGTCTTGTTGAAATCTCAACCGACCTAATTAAAAGCCATAACTCGAGAATAGTAAATATAGTAATTCCGTATCTGTATTATCATAAGAAATTACGATTCGATACGCACAAAGTAATGTACGAATGAATTATCTTATATATATGTTCCACACTTCTAATTATTCATATCCTCTTCACCGATTATTGTGTATACCTTATATTGTTAGATGATATTTTTTTATAAATACATATCATTTAAAGGACACCATGCGTTTCAATCCTACCAGTATCAGACTACAGCGGCAGACTACAGACAAACTAATGGGTAAAATTAATAGATGCAGATTAGTGGACATATTAGTGGACGATAGAGGTTACGAGAGATTGACAGCGATAAGGTGTAAGAAATATGAATGGAGAACAGTACAAAGGGGTTATCCAATATGGATGTGACGTGAAGGAGCACACAATGATGTTGGGATGGGGTAGTGGTGCAGGAAACAGATGAATGAACAGAGTAGAATGTGACCGGAGAAGACAAGTAGAGGATACAGGACAGGGTTATTAATTGCCTTCCTGGTTCACTGGTATGGAGGGAAGTTTCATTAAAATAATTAACGTCTCTAGCATAACCTATGAGATAAATTCCACTTGAGACCCTTTAAGAGATCTCAGAGAGTATGAATGGAAATCAAAGAGACCATAGTTTTTAAAGGGTTAAAAAAGGGTTTCTGACATTCCATTTATCCAAACGTATTAATTATTCAAAGGGTATTTTCATATGGTCTGTAAAATGGTTTAAAGAGTATCAGAGGGTATTAGAGGATTTCAAAACGAAATTCCATCAATGAAGGGAATCACAAAGGGAACATATTTAAACCTTTTTGAATTGAAATGGTGTTACCCCAAGGGTCCCAATGGAAATATAGGTATTAAACCTCATTTAAGAAAAATGATACACATTGGAACTAATAACATAATGTTATGCTATTATGTACATTCAATAACCACAAAAATAATCAAATTTAACAGTAACTCCTTCGACATCTCCTTCGACATCTTAAAATGTATTTCTCCAAATACAAAAAAGAGGGTGATCCACTTCTGGATATTAAGACCATTTGGTTCAATGATATGGAAGCAAGATATATTAGCATATATCTCCTTACACTTCTCCTTAAAATGTGAATATTAAAATTTTATCATTATTCCACTTTATACTCTGTATCAACAGGTATTCCAACGTCGTATTGACGGTTCAGTTGATTTCTATCGTAACTGGACCAGCTATAAACAAGGCTTTGGTAATCTCGATCATGAACTTTGGATGGGTAATGACAAGCTGTATTACCTCACCAATCAAGGTGACTATCAACTCCGGATTGATATGGTAAACAGATATGGAGTTCCATACTACGCTAAATTTGACTTGTTTCGCATCAAT
The DNA here is from genome assembly GCA_011317855.2 of Paelopatides confundens. NCBI lineage: Eukaryota > Metazoa > Echinodermata > Holothuroidea > Aspidochirotida > Synallactidae > Paelopatides > Paelopatides confundens. The sequence goes on from WXZC020000258.1 coordinate 6,476, forward strand.
AATGAAAGGGACAATTATCGATTGTCCGAACTTGGAGCTTTTACCGGAACTGCGGGTTAGTTTAAATCTAGGTTTCGGTGTTTCATTGTCACGCTAATTGCTCACAACCAACACAGTTATTATGTCAATTACCAACGATATTTTTATAGATAGATGAACTAAGAAATATGAAACGTTTCATGTACCCCAGTATTGGTGATTAAAATGATTATACCATGTAAAAAAGATGAAAAACCAGGTATCATGTGACCACCTTAGCTGAAGCTCCATTTGTATTTTCTCTTTACCGTCCTACATTCATTTGTGTCAACATAGCTCCCTTTGTTGTGATGTGTATCTATCTCATATCGTATATCCTCGGCAATTCTCAAGGAAAGTAATCCTATTAGAGCTCATAAATTAACTGCTTCAGTGAGTGTGGACTCTCAATAATGGGTCTGTACAGGAAATGTGTGATATGCAAATTTTCTTTTCCTTAGGTGTACAAGAGCATGGTAATACCCTTATTAGCCTGGTAGCTAATGATATAAGTGTTCACCCATTCTCACCCATAATGTTTAGGCCTCTTATAGTTCACAAACATTTGTCAGCTGTTCCAAATAGGTTGCGTCTCCAGTCCGACCCCACCCATCTATCAAATGGTGTTACTTTGTAACATACCAGTATATTACAACAAAAGGATAACGTTGGGTAGGTGTAATCCGACCACACACATCGCACCATAATTTCTGAATTACATTGTAATCTTAGACAATTTTTCCGTATAATATCACAATCACATTTAAACTAAGTGACGTTGACTTGGACATTAAATGATGATATATTAAAGGTAGTCTTGACCTGAATATTTCCAATTTGGTTCACGACCAACACAAGGTCGACTTAAGACCAAACTACACCGGTTGATGCTTATTTAGCACATTATTTATATACAAGTAGTTCGTTGGCTGCGGATTGTTCAATTTAGAGTGCGTTTAGCAACAAACTGTGATGTACGGTACTTCATCACTTCCAACAAGCGGATCAAGAAGAAATTTGTATTTAAGAAGAAAATCCTATCAGTGAACAATTTTTGGCACTTTTGGAAATAATTTTGAAATAATTGTTTCCGCCATAAAATTCCAATACTTTAGTATAGACTCTTTACAAGTGTCGGGTTTGGTTGTGAAGTTTATATCTTTATTTTAAAAACGAATGGTGACGCTTTGATCATAACTATATTTTTTATTATTTGAAAAAGATACCCCTTATTTAATTTCGAAAATGTTAGTGTCCATATACAAAACAATGCAATATCTAGACAATTGAGTTTCAAATTGCACCCTTAAACATCATATTTAATAATCTAAAAGGTAGTTTTCACAAATTATTTCCATATTTTAGACGAAATTTTGAAGAGTCGCTCAGAAGTAAGTTTCTACAATTGACTTATTTTCATGAATACTGGACCGAATTTTAAAAGTAATCGATCGAAGAAGGAAGTATACCAACAAATATGACTCTTACGATGTTCAGACATTAACCAATTTATAAAACCAGGTCATATATTTCTCTGTGACTCTGCTTAGTGGAAGGTAAACTGATTACATAATACACATACTCCTTTGGAAAAAAATGACCTCGACTGGACAATGTCCAACAGAGAACGTCTCTTTGGAACCAGGGGAGGATTTTCACATGCATGGCCAAAGTAACTTTCAGGTTTAAAACATTCTGGGTAAAATCGGGTCACTAACTCCTGGACTAGAAAGTTGGAAAGACTTAATTTTTCGCAACACAAATGTCATTCAAAATTTACCCCGAGAAAATACCTTTATATGTGATGATTTAAAACTATAATGCTGTGACCAAATGCATTTCAGTGTATAATATGAGAGTAACGGTAGGCACTAATAACTACACCTGATGATGTAATGAAAGTATCCCACTAGTACAACGAAAGTGTATATTGTAAAATGACCTGCAGGAAGCTTGTAGGAAATTTGCAGGATTCATGTATGTTTCCTGCAAAAGGTACAGGATTCCTTCAAAATGTACTTCATAGTTGGTTGAATGCTTATTATAATGAAGTATGCATACATTCAGATGCACGGTTTCTCTATTCTTGCTTCGGATTCCTTAATAAAGTACATAATTAGTTCATTCACGTCAAATAATTCTTCACTCACAATCAGGAATCCTTCATTTACATACGAGAATCATGCACTATACATATAACTCTTTTATTCACATACATGTATCCTTTATATGCATGTAGGAATATATAACACATACAAGGATCCTTCATATACATGCATGAATCCTTTATAATCATATAATGATCCTCCATACACCTGTAGGATTCCTTTATATTATTCATGTATCTGTCATAAAATCAATACACATACAAGAATTGATTACATTGAGATACCTTGAGTGACAATTTGTAGGATTGAACAGGATATTGAAGGATTCCTACAGGATGTTTTGAAAATCCTACATGTAAATACATATAATTTAACAGGGCTTATACAGGATGCTTGAGGGATCTTGCATTAGCATTTGTAGGATGAGATATATTGAAGAATTCGATAGATCCTGGATGAAAATTTGTAGGATTCAACAGGAAATTCTGCATGAACATACAAGGTTTTTAAGGGATTCAGTAGGAAATTTTGCAGGATGGAAAAGAAATATTACAATATTCCTGTATGATTCATGAAAGGATCCTACATGCATTGGACATGAATATTGCAATATTCCCACTATATATATTTCAGAGATACATCATGAAATACACTAGAATTACAACGGGATTTTTGAGGGATCCTCCATCATTAAAACTTGCCAGAATATAAGAAATATTACAGGATTTGTGTGGGGATCCTGCAGTACATGACAATTTACGGGATTGGAGAGAAATAAGATTCATACAGGACTTATTAATCTAAATATTAAAAATGCAATTTGGATATGTTCAATTAATTGACTCAGGTATTTATGTTATGATGATAACTTGAAGGCAAGTTAAAGTTATCTGTAAAGCCAATTTCAGTTTCACATATGAAAATTAATTTGAAGTCTAGAAGTAAGAAGGTTATGTTATACAGTTGTATTACATTTCAACAAGTCACCTAGATGCATGTATTGTTATTCGATTTCTTTCAAGGTAGCTGATGTTTTTCATATGTATCGGTTAATTACGATGTTCAGATAAACAAGTATTGTTATTCAATTTATTTCAAGGCAGCTGATGTTTTTCATATGTATCGGTTAATTACGATGTTCAGATAAACAAGTATCATATTTCATGTCATACACGCATGAATCATTGATTTACATACAACTTACAATTATGGACTATTATTTAATTAACAGATACAGACCCCTATCCAACTGGTGGTAATGCTTTGCGTCATCATCTGCACCAATACTTCACTACATTCGACAACGACAATGATGATTCGTCGTATAATTGTGCTAATCGCGGTCATGGTGGATGGTGGTACAAACGCTGCATTTGGTCTAACCTCAATGGTAACTATCACGCTGTAGAAGACATGCCAAGTTTACGATGGAGAAATCTTCCTGGAAGTGTAGTTCACATCACATACACTGGAATGAAAATACGACCTGTCTAGATTTGGTTCGTTCAGATGATATTAAAGATTAATATAACTAAAACATCAAATACAATAATATATTCTGCTATATCTGACAAGAAACAGATATCATATATATTAGGGAAGAAACCTGGATTAAAGTTAATTGTTATTTTAACTTTACCACACCTACTGATATTTCTTACATGCGTCCGGAGATCTCCTTATCGTATTGCTGCATTTGAAAACAGTTACTAGTTCAGAGTTACTCGTTGGTTATTGCAGAAGAGATTATATGGAGATAACTGGTCTCATAGGAAGCCAACAAATGTAGCAATAGGCTAACGGAGGATCTTGTGACATGTATATAATGTAATGATGGTATACGTAATTCGATGTATTTTTAATAATGTGTTTATATAGCTGGTACACTTACCATATTTTGTCTTATTTCCAACAGTTCAATGTCACTATTAAGTGGAACTACATTTCACAAATGTTTCCCACAGCAGACAAAAACAACACAATTCTTGCACTGATCGTCCAATGGTTTATGCATCAATGATTGTTTGAATGATTTTGAATAGGGGTAATTTGTTGAGAATTATTGAACAATTAAAACACCAATTACCATAACGATCACGTATCGTTGATTCTTTCTTCCCGGCATGTTAATTAGTTTTCGGTAGCCGCGATATTCGGGGAAGGGTGGTTGGTGTTTCAGAAAGAGAACTTCAACGGGTAAACACACGAACAACACGTAACCATAATGTTTACTTAATGTATACAACATCAATTATTTTTAGACAGGAAACAAAAATGGAACATTTTGGACTAAAACCATGAAAGAAATGTAATCATTTGTATGCATTGAAGATGCCGTGATCACATCCATCAGGTATGAATTTAAATCGACATATGAAATTTTTCCACTCAATCGTAACCCCGTGAATTTATTTCATACAGTCGTTGTTCACACACGCGCGTAATACATACAATACTTACCTCACCTTTAATGATACTTTGTTCCTCCTCTGGATTTACTGTTTTCATCATTAAACCGCATTAAAAAGTTTGGATGTATATTTTATGTTTGCCGCCATCTAATTTACCAAAGTTTCTGGTCATTTGCATGAAGAGATGTATGTATTGGAGTCTGACGCAGAAGATATATACATTAGTTTACTTTGATACATTATCGGCGTTCTGTTCAAACCAAAACATGGTCTACTGAAAAATAATATAGCAAAGTCGTAACAACTGTTCATTGGAACCATTTATGATATTTTGTAGAAAATTGTGACCTCGTTTATTGTATCGTAATCATTTCGACTGGTATGTCACATAAATTGGAAATAAGTGCAATATTAGTAACAAAAGAAGGATTTAATTCGAAGTTGGGAAGCAGTTGTTGAAGTAAAGTTCAAGTGGGTCATAAAACACCTTTGAAATCTTTAGGGCCTTTTAACAAGGCTACCATCTCCACTCAAAGTAAACAATCTATCCGCAAGCTGAGGAGGAAATAGATCAAGGTCAAGGAGGTTAATAAGTTCATTGATATGAGTCCTTGGAAAGTTTGCAGGCATGGATGCCAACAGCTTTTTTTGCGATACGAGTAACATATTGATGTGAGTTTGTGGCCTTGGTATATGTATCAAGGACAACTATTAACGCTATTAAACGGATCTGGAAGAAATCACATGACACCCGCCTTTTTTAACAAATTTGCGGATGCGTTTCTAATATCCTCTAGCCGAATATGGACTTACCACGTTGGACAGTGTCCACCTGAGTACTATTGAATGTCATACTTTTTCAAAGGAAGTCTGTGTATACCATGTGATAAGTTTACCTCCCATAAAGCTGAGCCGTGCAGATAGATATGACATAATTTTGTCATTTCGTTAATGTCTATATATCGTAAGAATCTTATATGGATCATTTATACTCTCTTCCGTGGTTAAAATTTAAAATTTGGTGCAGTATAAAAATACGTATATTGTAGAAGCTTCATTTTGAACGAATATTTAATATATCAAATAATGAAAACGATTTTCATGAAAACTGCTATTCGTATTGAGACTCTCGTCTAAATTCCAGTTGAACCAAGTTAACTGGGTTCAACTGATAATTGGAACAATCCCAGTTGGTCCCTGTTGAATCTCAGTTGAAACCAGGTTGGTCCTAGTTGAATCTCAGTTGGTCACAACTGAATCCCAGTACATCCAGTTATGTCCCAGTTGGCCCTAATTAGATTCCAGTTGTTATCAGTTACACAACTGGGAATTGGAACAAAATTTTAACTGGGTTCAAACTGGAATTTAAACCAGTGTTCAAGGGCGCACTTCCAAACAGCACTCATAATATAATGTGATCTTATAATGGCCGCATTCACGTCTATAAATATCAGAATATAGCGTGCTCTTATTCTGCTTAATTTGGATACGGTCATTTTGGTTGTAAAAGTTGGGAACAAAACAAGAGGGGTATGAAGGATTAATTGTATTATTCACATAGTCATTGACATAAGGGACATATCTTTTCCTGAGAATTGGAAGAAAAATTCAACACTTTCCGGGTTCATCTCAGAATAACTCTATAATGCACCCATATGAGTGGGAAGGGGTTTAACAATATGAGTAAGTTATCGTATTCCTTCATTGGATACTATCGCCGCTTGTCCGACATACGAAGAGTCTGATACACTGATAATAGTATGATGTGCATGCCTAAATGTATGTATGAACGTGTCATTGTCCATTGCCCAGATACATATGTACCTGCTTTGCGTGTTGCATTTTGTCTAAATTTGAGCACAGAAGTCTTGGAACATCAGGAAAGCCGAGATATGTGCTTTAATATATGTCATTGTGACTTTTTAAATCATAGCTATGATTGTAAGTTTTAGGACAAAATATATAATTATGCATATTTTTTTATAATGTAATTATAATAATTATCCAAATTGACAACATTTTGAGCCTTGTGGTAGTTTGTCATAGTAACAAACAGGACCCCCTTAATTGTGAAATAATACTAGTTGTCAGCTTTTCATCAAATTGCTAAGAAAACTCCATATTGAAACTTCTTCCTGTGGCTGGCCCTCAGAGTATTAGATTTTGCATCTGGAGCACACAATGTCACCATTGGAATCCCATACAAACACTTATGTCTGCTCTTACCAACCATAATTTACGATAACATTTTTTTCGTGGAATGTGTATATGTCGTTTTATTATATTAAAGTAACTAACGTACATTGAAGCTGGCGAGTTAAAATGTCAGTAAAATTGAATGCGTAACTGTCGTACATTGGTCATTGCCAAGACTTTAAAAAGTGACCTACTCATGTAATGCAGGGGTGCTCAGCGTTAAAGTATCAGAGTGGGGCCAGTTTGGTGTCTGGATGTAAAATACCACCCGACGTGAAGTGTA
>WXZC020000259.1:0-13485 GCA_011317855.2 Paelopatides confundens
GTTTCCTGCCTTTCTACTTGCCTGTTCTATTCAAACTTTTGTATCATGTTATACCTTGTAGTACTATTTTTAACAGATGATATTACCACATTGTATGCCAACTTGAATGTTTGTAAATTTTTGGAGGGTTGGCCAGTTGGGTTAACTAATTTTGCTAATTTTTAAAAGTTCACATTTTTGTTCAGTGCTAATTTTGACCGTTCACTTTTTTATATCCGAGTAGTGCAATGGTGTTACGTTTTGGAAAACATTTTCAACAGCTTTCCATTATTTACCGTAGTCAGCTGGATTACTGCCTATACTTTACTGTACCTTTTCATTATATTTTAACTCAGGAAGATAATATTTGTACTACATACTCAATTTTTAATATATTTGCTAGAATCAGAGATGATTAACTGTTTAGACGTATTAATTCTTGTATTAATGCTGCTGATTTAATACACCATGAATGTAATTAACATAGTTGAAGAAGTTGCTTGTGCAGCTGAATTTCAGATCATGGACATCCAAATGCTTGTTGTGGGGACAAAATGATCACAACCGAAGTGGCACCAAAAACCAACATCACTTAATCCAAACAAAGCGAAAGATGGCCATCATTAAAACCTATATACTAATTACCCGACTGCAACGTCACAATTGCACACACTCACGTCAAACTAGATGTACTTACACAGGCTTCTCCCATTCTCATGCAGTGGATGTCACCAAACTCATTAAATGTATACTTACAGATTCATTCAGAGCTAACTAGGTGGAACAATTTAAGATCACTCGTTGAATGGTTTTGAATGAAATCAGTTAAGACCATTCATTGAATGGTTTTGAATGGAACTAGTTAAGACCATTCGTCGAATGTAACCATTCATAAGTAAGACCATTCGTCGAATGGAACCATTCGTAAGTAAGACCATTCAACGAATGGAACCATTCATAACTAAGACAATTCAACGAATGTAACCATTCGAGACCTTTCGAGACTGCCCAAATCACAGTGTTCAAAAAACCATTCGAGACCATGCAGAAAATTCGCGAATGGAATTTCCCCCTGGGAAGAAAGTAATTCCTCTTATCGAGGAGACTAGTAAAGCTGAACGAACTACCATTGCGTTTTTGTGCATTTCATCTTAATTAACCGTTGATAAGAAAAATGAATATTTCATGGTCGATTATGGCCAAGGTGGAATACACAATACCCACAATATTATCCAATGTTAATGGTATAGCCATATACAATGCCTGGATTTTAGCTTGCTAAGATAAACTCTACATGGAAATGCATACGAACCGTTCTCATATTAGTAACGGGGATACTTTGTCTGAAATATACTATATGATGGAGGCATAATTTGATTTACATATAAGGGTTGTAGATGTAGGCCTTTTCAATGTTTTCACAAACAAACACAATCAGGGATTATTTGCACCCCCTTCCCATCTATAATACCCATGCAAATTAAGGTTGAATCGAAATTAAAATTCGTTTTGAGTCGAAGACGCAGTATTGTATGGTGGTATATGGTATGTTTATACTCTCTGCCGACATGATAGTTTGAATTTTCCACAAATAATTTATAATTAACTACACTGTCCAGCAACATGTCATCCATGCATTGCCTTCTTTCTTTTTTCAAGTTGTTTCCTTCTATCCGGACCCTCACTTTACTATGGCTTGCTATTGGAAATCTTGCTCATGACCGTCTTCAATATTATTGTCTTCGTCATGGTCGTTCGGAAAGTGGTCTTCCGAAAAATGATGACGTCGAATACATCAGCTAAGAAGAGGAAAGAGATCATCGCACGTATGCAGCAGTTTCTCATGTTCTGGGTTCTTCTCTGGCTGTATTGGATATTTGGTTTCTTCTCTCTCCTCTCCAATTGGAATCATCTTTTCATCTTTGAAATTTTGTTCTGTATTTTCACGTCCCTCCAAGGATTTACTTTATTTATCTTCATCTGCGCAAGAAACCCAGAAGTGAAGAAATCCTTCACAAGGTTAGTAAGAATTGCTCTCACGAATGCGGAATTTGAATACATGATGAGCCAGCTTAAGCCGAGTGATGTAGTTCCAACACTGAGTGATATATTAAAGTCACATTATGCGCTGACATACGATAACCAACCAGAAGACAATGTGGAACCACCATTGACGATCATTGATGATCATTGATTTGGACTTCGTTAAAGATTTGTTCATTATTGTTTGTAAAAGAACGAAATGTTGGGAAAGGGCGTACGTATTAATAATAATGTGAATTCAAACATATTATGTTAAAGGACATAATAAGCATCGGTTTGCCATAGTTGGACTTTAAGAGTTTAATTCATATTTACTGAATGATAATATAGCTCCTCCTCCAAAAACAAAGCAATGCGCATATGACCGAGGAAATAATTGTTGTAAGATTTTCAATTTGATACTGCGGGTTTTGCGTATTACGATATTTGTGATAGTTTATTACACCGGGAAAGAACATAGGCCTATGTCTTATGAAACCATGGGTATGTACATACTGATGTGTTCTTGTTTTACTTTTTAACTATATTGTAAATAATTATTTCACGTAGACAAGTAGAAATGTAAATTAAGCAAAATAATTCATTTGGAGTCGCATACGCGTATATTTGCTGATTAAGTTGCTCTTTGGGTTATATTACGCAATAATTTGAGTATTTTGTTGAATGATGCATTACATTATTTTATCTTCATTCATAACGATATATTAACCACAACCACCACGATATATGCTAATAGTATAATATCTGAAGGAAGCGATACCAAACAGAGACGCTTCTCCAAATGATATCATTTATAGTATGTACCCTGAAGGAAAATTGATAGAGGGAAAATATTTTTTAAATAATATTGAGTCTTTTTAATCAATATCAACCTATACAGTGATATATTGCTAATGAATGGATATAAAAATAACCCCAACCATCCCTGAACCCACCATCTCACCATGTGAACAATTATTGAAAACGTTGACAAAAGAGTCAGATTTCAACATTTTTGGTTTTTGTAGTAGTGGAGACACCTCTTCATTGAATAGTACCACTGTCATTTATCTTCCCGGCCATTCATACGCTTTGTGTGGATGACGAGATAATATGTAAACATCGAGCATTGGTTGCACTAAATTGCAGTGTAAGTTTGGACTGTACGTCGTTGCTATGCATTTGTGCACGTATATTGAGTAAATGACATAAACCAAAACAAAATCGTTTATAAAGTCGGTACTTCTCCTAAAGTCATGATTATAATATATAAGAACATATTGCCACTCTTTGGTTACATTTAAAGGGAGACTTTATAATTTTATTTTTCAATTGATTATTTTTAAAACTCCGCAACCCCTAAATATTAAGAATAATTACACAATAAAGATGGTCCAAAAGTTCAGGCTGTCACTAATTGGGCTATGAAGGCTATTAAATGTTACGCCACATCCTTCAGCGAGATGACTACTAATACATCGGTAACTAGACGGCGCGCCCAGCGCAATAAAATATATTTCCTTGCAGCAATGCGCGCCTAATAATATTAGCCAATTCCTTACCGCTCTACGCGCGCAGCAAAATGTGAGTCAGTAACACTACTGATTTGTATACTACTCACGTATGTTTACACTGTTCATTGAGTTCTGCGCACGCGCAACTTTCAAATGCCTCATGAATATTAATGACCATGTGAGTTTGTTATTTCCGGGTTCAATTTTAGTCCTAAAATCCTATTTATTGGTTCATTGCGTTTTGAAATTTGTTTCTTCTTCACTAATCTTATTAATAACATGTTAAAGTATTGATAAAAGTAGGTATTGTCGATTCGCTGACCTCAGGAAACATTCTAAGTCACAATTAAGAACCCCAACCCATAATTTCTGAGCCAGACGCCGTCAGTATGGACATGTTGTTGTACGTTAAGTACTATGGACAACTAACTTTTCCGATCGGAGTGGAGTACTAGATACCGTACCTTTAGACCCATTAATAATGAATATGTATGAGATTTAACGGCAATTTTTTTTTTTGCACTGGCAATACTTATGAATATTGAAATTTTCGGATCAAATATGCCCAAAATATACAACTACGCATATAAAGCACTACATTTCAAACTGAAGTATTGAAGATATGAGGCATGACATGAGAAATGCATTCGATCGAAGAGAAGGCTCCGAAGTTTATTCGAGGAACATATAAAATACTACTCGTGAGTCGTAGGTAATAATAACATAATAAAGGTCATAATTTGCTTCTGAACTAGTTCGCAAATTAAGGAACCGAAAGGCATGCCATTGTAATTTGTAACTTAGCTTTTAGGCTAGGCCTAGGCCTACTGCTGGGTCATGATGCAGGCCTGTACTCTACTTAGCACATGAACATGATGATCAGTCAGAGGCTAGAGCTAGTGCATGCCGTGGGCCTAGCCAATGTGCAACATTATTATTATGGCAAGAGTGACAAAAGAATTGTGGCATAGACTAGTATTTAGTAGTGGGGTATGGAGTAGTTGTATAATACCTGCAATAGACTGAAAATGCTACTAGGTCAGTTAGTTTGTGCATTGTTTGATTTGAATATTTATTTTCTTTGAGCACAATATTGTTTCCAGCAATACATACATAGCCTATGTCCAGGCTAAAGTAGGTTATGTGGTGTTACTTTTTGAAAATAGTAAATTTGAACGCTTCCCCGATGTACACGTTTTGGGATCATGGACTGTGAGTGGCACCCATGGTCAGGTAATACTCTTTTGGGTGTAACTTACTTTTTAAAATAATTATGGTAGAATGTTCACCGATGCAGTGCCAGTGGCATGATTGAGGATTGGCACTGTCTGGTAATGACAGACCAATGCGTTGTTTGTGTGTGGTGTTAATCGAAAAATAATCTTCAGTTCAAATCGGGGCATAACCCGTCGGCAGGCTTCACCCTATTGGACGCGGATTTTTATTTTGCCTGTCGAAAAAAAAAATGTGCTACAAAATAGTTGAACATTACCATGAAAAACACCAAGAGGGCTTAAAAGACTTCCCTCCGCCATGGGCAACCGGACCAGTCAGACCGGCTGTTGAATTTGTTGGACCGATTGCCGCACTTGTCGGATGTATTATCGAACTCGTCAAAACGATTATCAAATTCGTTGGGGCGAACATCGTACCCGTTAAACTCCAAAACTGATCAAGGAGAAAACCCCATACAATTTATACACCCCCGCTATCGAAGATTTCAAGGATTTTTTTTTGTTCTTGTCGGAAAATAAATAACAACATATTGGGGTAACACCCTGAATACCACCAACATGTGCTTAGGAAAACCAAGGAATTTCTCTGGCATTCTAAAGAAATTCCCCTACGTCAGACAGACTGCCCCGTCTGTCATCGGGTTCATCAGGCCAGAAAAAATATGCCCAAAAGAAGGGTCAATGAATATATGCGATCATGATTGCGTATGTGTATATGTGTGTGTATGTGATGCCTGGCTTGTAAACATGATATCTCAAAAAGTACAGATTGGCCAAGCTTCATACTTGGTATATAGGTTGACCTTGATTAGTACAAGAACCCTATATATGATTGTGCTGGTCAATGGTCATTTGAGGTCAGCAAGAGGTCAGTCTGCAAACTGCATAAACACATTAACTCCAGAAGTTTAGCTTAGACAAACTTCATACTTGGTATGTAGGTTGAACTTGGTGAGTACAAGAACCATATTGTTTGCTGTGGTGGCCAATGGTCTTTTGAGGTCAACAGAGGTCAAAGTCAGAACCTGGTAAACAATAATTCCAAAAGTTTGGCTTGTACAAACTTCATATTTAGTATGTATGTTGACTTTAGTGAGTACAATAACCCTATTGTTTATGTGGTGGTCAGAATTCATTGGAGGTCAACAGAGGTCAAACTCTGAAAACCAGTCAGAGCATGGTGCTCTATTTAATCAATAATGGTGAAAGATTGAATTTTCCAAGGTTGATGTTCTTCCTTCTATCAAAATTGGCAAGGAATCACTAAGCCTGCTGGCTTTCTGGTTCTCTCGATTTACCCATACTGACAGTGCCTCAAAGGACATTTAGGCCAACCAAGGAAATAAGGTGGCCATTTTGTACTGAGAAATAGACTGCCATCTTGAAAAATGCCTGTGGGTTGGGGGGGGAGGAGGAAATGAGCCAGGCAGTCATTTTGAAAATAAAAAATGGCGGTCGCCTTCCCTTTTAAAAAAGGGCTGGATATTAAACACATTTTACTTAAATATGTTGCCTTATACACTATCAAATAAACTATGAATAATAAGAGTTAATCATTTCTTCTTCTCCACTCTTTCATATTGCCCCAGGTCGTGTTTGCACCCAGTGAGTGGTCATCACAGATTTCAGAATGGCAAGCTCGTCTTTCAATCCCCGGACATCTCGACGTATGCTGTTCAGTCTTGCATGGACCGATTCCCCTCCCTGTTCGCCATGGAAACCGAGACCAACTTTCCACCTTCTTATGAATGGGATGGTGTGGCATTCCAGCATATGCATTTTTGGAGGTATTGTCTCTCCGGGAAATTCCTTACGGAAGTAGGCCATGTAACTTTCAATTGTGAGCTCTGCAATAGACACAAAGAATATGATTGAAGTGAATGCAATTTGTCTAGCTTAAAAGAAACAATTTTCAACTATATAGCGTTAAGGAAAAGTAACTGCCCAATTAATTACCTAGGGATCTGATGTCCTCTTCTTCAAAAACTGAAGATTTATTATACTGCTTGTGGCATACAGCAAACAATCGGAAGAGCAGTTTATATTTTTTAGCGATAGCTGTAGCTTCAGGAAGCAATTGCGGACAGAGGCGTGCCACCAGCTCAGGAACCACTGACGTCAGTTTTTCAATGTTTTCTTTCTGAAAAAAAATATGATGAAAAACATATCAAAAACTGGCAATATTTACAATGACCCAAGCAAGACAACAAATTATAAAGACTGCTTACTGTACCTGGCAACACCTGTGAACGTGGTTACCGACAAAGCTTTTGCCATGGTAGGCCTGCCTTTGTACCTTCATTGCCTGTAGTGTCTTGTCCAGTTGCTGTACAATAGGGCCATCTTCTGGGGCAATCGTATTAGCAGCCTCTCTCTCTTTCTGAGCTTCATGTAGCTGTATATTAGATAAACCATCCAAGTTGATATTTGTTTGTGTAACATTGAGTTCATGCATCTCATTTACAAAGTGCTTAAATTCAATTTGGATGTGCATAACAAAGCTGTTACTCACAAGACTTTCTCTCTCTCTCAGATGATCTGCTATCATGGTGGTATAAATATCAATGTTAGTATTATTACATTCCAGCCCCATCAAATGTTCCCTCAGAAGCATTGCAGCCTCTTCTAGTTCATCTGCCTGTCCCACTAGAGTTCTCGCATTTGATATTTGTTTGCAGACTGTTTCGAAGGTGTTGGAAGCATCTGCTGGAAGATGTTGATGATGCATTGTGTGTGCCAGTTTCACATCAAGTCCATGACATGCTGCTTCATAAGAGTTGAAGTGTTTCAGAAAAAGGCCGAGACTGATGTGGAGGCCTGGAATGCAAACCTAGACACAAAATAAGAAATGTGGAACAGTACATTATCAGAGATTTTAATATTATAAGGATTTATTCATTTAACATTAGTAGATGGATCTTTTTTGTGCTGGAATCATCGAGCAGAACATGATTGAATTTGAACAAAGATAGCAGAAATGACACTTTTGCTACTGAAAACAGCAAATAAGTTGGCAGTTTTAAGAACATACAGTGTATACTATCTCTTATCATTTACCTGATCTAGGGGTATCTGAAATAGTGGCTCTTCAATAACATTGTTGAAACACTTCATTTTGTCTGGCCTAGCCCCGTCTTCTCTGAAGCGTTTCAGGTCGCGTTTCAGTGTTTCTAGTGACCTCGCTTCTGGTTGTTCATATGCTATAGTTGGCATCTTCATTTGCCCTTTTGTTATAGTGCACCATAGACAACAGTGCCTTCCTGAAAGTTAAGTTAAAAAAGGTTACTACTTTTGCAATCATTCATTCATCCCTTAAGAGTAAATATCTGATGAATTAAAATATATTATCATATATTATGTAATATATTATGCTTACCACTTGCACCAGCTAGACCATACATCCTGCATAAATATTCGTAGTCACCAAAGGCAAATACTCTGAATTTCTTCTCCCTGAAGAAGAAAAGTTTTGTGCATAATTTTACTGGTAATGAATCTGTGAATTAGGTAAAATGTTAGCTTTGTTGATCTCATACCTCCATGTAACTTACCTCCACGATGACACTTGTAGGTCATGTACTTGTTCCTGTAAGCTTGCCAACGCTAGTTTTAAGTTTGATGTTGTGTCACTTGCAGGAAATGCACAAAAAACTATGGTATTTCTGGGTGCATTGGGGTTTTCAACGTTTGCAATTTGGAACATTTCTTTGAAAGTGGCTCCACCTTTATCTCCACCAATTTTAATCCAGATTTCATCTGGTGGAATCACACCATGCCATGTTAGCACTTTCAATCTGAAAAATCAAGAAAATTGCTAAGTAGATGTTTTTAATACAAAATACATATTTTATTTCACAATATGACCCTTTAACTGACTGAACAGACTGTACAACTAAGGTCTTACCGTTCATAACCCTCCAGTTGTTGTACAATTTTTTTCTTCAAGTCTTTGACAGAAGTACATGGTGTAGATTTGACAAATGTTCCACTGTCATCCTCAAAAAGAAATGGTAACCATTCACCCTGAAGGTTGTCTCCAATGATGATGTCTTGTTCCTTTCGTAATTTACCTTCACATTCTGTATGCACACCATACTTTTTCAACCATCTGTTTAGGAATATATAATGGGATGTGTAATATGTATGTACAATTTGAAGTATAGATCAAGTTATTTACTGTACATTATCATTCATTGACTGGGGAAAAATGCCAAGCTCTTCATTCTATGATACTAAAATCCAAGCATATATATACACACACACACGTATACATACATACCGTTTTAGTTTTGTTTCTTTTCCAAGATGAGCACATGTCTGCTTTCAGACTTAAAAAGTCTGATGCTGAAATCATCACTTTTGCTTTATTCAGAGTGTTCAGGTTTGTCTGTAGTTCAACCCTCGATTGAGTAAGCTCGTGTTCGAGCTGCTTAGAGGTGGACCCGCCACTTATAAGGTGCCTTGTTTTTTCCATTAGTTTGGTTCGCTTCCTTATTGTCCCCTGGGATGCATCTTCGCTTGAAACTCTGGGTTTTGGTACACAAATGGCAGTTAGTGGCTGTGTGAAAATATAATAGAGCCTGTTAATCAATT
This sequence comes from Paelopatides confundens, assembly GCA_011317855.2. Lineage (NCBI taxonomy): Eukaryota > Metazoa > Echinodermata > Holothuroidea > Aspidochirotida > Synallactidae > Paelopatides > Paelopatides confundens. The sequence continues at coordinate 9,344 of WXZC020000259.1, forward strand.
TTTATCTGTGATCTTATGTATAATCACAGACAGTACTTGTCAATCTTTTTTTAAATGTGTTAATATATTCCACACCTGTTCATCATGCATCCTATCCAGTGGTGTGTATATATTTAGCTTCCAGATAGAGTGGTAAGAAGAGCAAATAAGGTAGTAAAGTAAATATGAAGATTAATATATTACATTAATTCATATATAAGCTGTATGCTGGAGTATGTAACTTACTAGTCCTCCAGTTTTGAAGGAAACTGCAATTCCGTCTTCTGATTGTTGAAGTTTTGTCCTAAGTATGTGGCTTCCAAGGGCCTCCATTGACTGGGTTGGGGGGACATGCAGTGGACGATTGAGGAGTTGTTGAACTTCACTTTCACATGTATGAATTGGTTCTTCGTTCATCGGTATGGTGGACTTGCAGTGTCGACAGATGCATTCTTGCCTCATGAAAGCTGAGGTGAAGTATGATCTGGGAGATGTTATGTCACTAAATTTTATTGAATTAGAGCATACAGGACAGTTGAATTTAATTTTGTCATTGTACTGCTTCTTCAGGCAAGATTTGCAAAACATGTGCTCACATGGAGCTTCAAGTGCTTCATCAACAACACATTTACATAACTTGCAATGGAATGAGTCATTTGTGCAAATGAAGGTATTGTCATTGTGGATTGTGGAAGATGGTCCACTCAAAAGCTCATCCAGACACTCTCTTGGGGAAAGACATTTTTTTTTCCGTCCCGGACTCTTGAATTTTTTTGGCCGTCCTCCTAACTTCTGTTCTTCTACGGACAAGCAAACGGAGCACTGACCATTTCGAGGATGTGCCTTCCAGTCTGGGGCTGTAAATGTTTTCCCTAAATATGTCTTGCTGTAACAATGGTGGCAGAAATGTTGTGGTTGTATGTGGGAATCATCTTCACTGCAGTTGACGTTGAAGGTTGTCTTTATTCGCTCTTTGTATTTTAAGCATGCATATACCTTTGGTTGTACCTTTTGTCTTGCCAGAATCTTACGCTTTCCACAGGTCCTACATAGTAATTCAAGTATTTTTAAATGGTGGTCTAAATTCATTTTCACATTTCAGTCTGTTGGGGAAAGGGAAAAAAAATGCTATTGTTTGAAGGTAATTTATTGGTTTTATAATTATTGTTGTTTAATGCTCCATATTATCTTAATCTTTACTATTTTGAAAGTTCCTTTTTTATGTTTTGCACTTTTAGGCTACCATGTTTTTGGTTTTTCTTAATTACCCTGGCTGAGTTACCAATAAAGTTTCAAAAATGAAAAGTAAATCTTTTATCATTTTTATTTTCATCATTTCCATATTTTCTATCTGCAGTTATATATATCCACTTAGTTACCCCCACTCCCCTCCCCACCAATAGACCCCCCCCCCAAAAAGATCCTCTTTTAATGTGACCATGTTATTGTCTTGACACTAAGCTGTTGTTATATATAAAGATTATGCCATGGCCTATCGGTATAGAGAAGATAGGGGGGGGGGGTCACTTCCTCAAGACAGGTGGTCTAACTTCATGGACTAGGCCTAGATCACAGTTCTCACACTGCATATTGTGTTTAATATAGTCTGTATAGCCTCGCACACATAATGCATTGGCATGTATCACTGACGTACAGCATGTGCATATAAACTACACACTTTGCGTGTGGTGTACACTTTATCATATAGCCAGAATATTACGTTTAAAAATAATTGAGTACACGTTCTCACAACGTTGCAACTGAAAAATATGTTAACTAGGAATACATATTATTCTTCATTCATGGAAAACTTCGTAGCATATTCAATGAAAAAACTACGAGGGGGCTTTTTAAAGTTGCATCACTTACGTACACTTCCAAGTTCACTCGTTAGTATAGTCTGTTCGTAAGGTTATCAGTCCATTTTGAGAGCCGATTTCGATACGTTGAGTGATGTTGTTGATATATGTATGTGGGACATTGATTATTTGTTCATATTCATTTACATTTTCGCATAAAACACTCAAAAACTCCCGCCAGGGCTAAAAGTTTACCCTGTCGTCTGACACATAGGCTTCGTTAGCAACCGTCATCTGCTACGTTTATACGTGACGTAGTGAACGCACCTGCGCATAACGATCTCTTAACTCTGTTGTCATTGAGTATATTGCAAACGAACATACGTGAACTGCAACTAGTGTATTACTACTAGTAGTACGTAAACAATGCAGTCAGTTATCGTGGTCAGTACTTTTCTAGTCCAAAGATAATTATCATTTTGCTAAGGAAGTTGTTAATTTTGGTGCTAAATTTCACTTATGATTTGAGATAAGAAGTGGTTCACTGCTGATGGTTTGGTCTCGGAAGTAAGACTACTAGTAGACAAGGGTACCGATCTAACCTAGCCCAGGCTAGCCTAGCCTAGGCTATAACCTACTGCCTAGCCTAACTTAGTTGAAAGTTTCACTGTGGCAGTGGGACTGACTGCGCGAGTGTGACTATTTGAAGTTAAATTCCATACCATAGCGTGCAGAGATGCCCACGATAATTAGGCCTAGACGCCGTAAGAAAACAGATCTGTCAAGTGTCATCAGTTTATTGAGGCCTAATATAATTTTAAATGGCCCATTTTCTAAATTTCTACTTCCAAATCCAAGTTCTACTTAGGGCTAGCCTATGCCTATGCTAGAACTTAAGTTAAAGTTCTACTAGTGCCTAGGCCTATGCTAGGTCTAATTAAAATGTATTTAATAAAATAATATTGATTTTGACAATTGTATTTAATTACTCTTCGCTAGTAGGCTAGTAGGTCTTCTATGTAGGTCTAGCCTAGGCCAGTGTAAGTTGTAACTTAACAGATGGATTCATTATTTTGCCCCAAACTTGTCTTACTATTTACTAGTCCTCTTTTGTCATCAAACTTTTGGTGTCCGATAGTTAACAAATTTGTGGGCACAATTGCAGAATATGCTGCCCCGCAACTGTTTAATTCACTGCATAGCTGACTAAGTCGGCTTTGTTGTGACAAATATACAATTTATTTTGTACACTGAACAAACAAACCGATATACGATCACATGCACATAACGGTGGAGCCGACGAGCCACGTTCTGATAATAATAGTACTGTAGTACTAGGTAGTACATTGGACTTAGATTATTGTTCAACTAACTTGCATGCTGAGAGTGAAGAGTAACTATATTGGACCTATATTGTTTTCAGTTGAACTTATACACTGGGAGTGAGACTGAGAATAGGCTAGTTTAGGCCAAATTAGTGACCTGACGATAGAGAGTTGGTCATTCTCAAAATAGTGCAGGTCGCCGACGTAGCCGCCGGAGCTACTTTTTAAAAAGGGTAACTTCCGAGTTGCGGGGTATTCTGCAATTACTCCCTGCAGTTACTTCGATTTTGCAATTACTCTACTAGGTTGAAACAGAAATGTTGTAAACTCAACTCAAGTTTACTGCAGTGTAGCAATAGCATAGCACAAGCAGTAGCACAGCCTAACCTATGGCATGTAAAGCACTAGGCCTAGCAGCAGCAATAGCCACTGGAACTCGTCGCACTACCCTAGCCTAGCTAGGCTAGGCCAAATTACCAATCCTAACGAGTAACGTTAGGGCCGGATTAAGTTAGGCTTAAGCTAGCCTAATCATTTCTTGACTTTAGTTCTAGAATAGAAATATGGTTATCCTTTTATCCTCACCGTTACTCCATACTTGAGAGCGATGCCCTGTAAAGTATCGGTGGAAGTGACATCGTGTGGGATAAATGTTTCTTTTACACATCGTTGTGTGCTGCCGTAGCTGCGTCCGTATGATTTGCCTGATCCGCCAAGGCCCAACCTTGTCGTCTCTCCGCCTTTGTTAGAAGTCATTTTGCTTCCAAACGATCATTCAAGGCCTTGTCTACGTTTCACCGGTGTTCATTCAGACATTTCATTTCTCAAGCCAATCAATTTAAAGTTTCATGGGAAGTGAATCATATCACTACTACTGGCTACAGCTTTGGCAAAACTTAGATCAGATTTAAACTGCCATTTATTATGTATACAAATACAACAAGTACGCAGCATCGTAACATAGTGGATAACCCTTCCCGCAGCGTCAGTTTATTTCACCACCGTATACATACGTCTCTGACTTACCTCCCTAAGTGAG
>WXZC020000260.1:0-13484 GCA_011317855.2 Paelopatides confundens
GTCTTCTGAATAAAATTTCAGTACTATATTTCATAATTAAGTTTGCCTTAAAAGTATCGTTAAGTTGTTGGTAAATTCATTACGTACCGCCAGCGGACATTCTAGTCTAGGAAATTGAAACTATGTAAGGAATGTACATTGATATATAATATTGAACATTTAAACAATGTCATGTTATATTGCAAATGTGGCCCTCATAACTAATAATTTAATTCCGTAGTTTTCTTTTATTTTAAAGTAACTTTCATATCGTTAAATGTAAATAAAATACTTTTTTTTAGCAAACGAGACCTCTTGTTTTATTCACAAAGTATGCCTATATGAATACATATATTCTTCAATATTATCGTTACCTATATAGTTATTTATAGTAATTATTTATATATTTTGAATATATGCTTAGTGTACAGTAGTGCAAACTAGTATCATGGTTGACTCTTGCTCGAAATATGTAAGCATTTTAAACATCACAATTTACAATGAAGGTATTAAAACATGTTGTTCTGCTGGGTATTATATTGAATGAGTAGGGGTAGCCACTGGCCGACAATCGAAAACGAAATCAACGAAAGCAACGTTTTATAAAATGGTACACGCTGTCAGGTTAAATATACTAAATAGTGTCAACCGCGAAAAGTATCTGTTAAACAGGGAGTGCCATGGCCAAGACTATGGTACTACGTTCACTTATTTTCTAATGTTTTTTCTTTGTTTAAAACGACCGAAGTTGTTCAAATGAGAACCATTTTCTTCGTTATAATTTGCTTGTATAGTGTTTACTGCACTATATTTGACAAATACCTGCGGGGCAGGGTCGAAATATTATACCACTATTAAAGGATATAATTATTTTTAAAATCTTTATTGGAGGGGGGAGGGTTTTTTATGCATTTTTTGAGGGTAAAAACATTTCCTTAAAATTCATGAAAATGGATATCAACATATCCATATATTAATTTACATTTTGAGGCATGGCATGACCACTTTAAGCAATATGTTGTACTTCAAATGCTTCAGTTGTAACACATGTGATTTATTATAGTTTCTATATTAAAATAAATTTCAAATTTATTAGCAATGTGGTATTATAAAAATGTTAATTCCAAGTATCAAATCGTTCACCGTTTATTTGCACGATATTCCATAAAAAAATTATCAAACATTTATATAACAAAGAACAAACCTTACTAGCTATATGTAATAAAACACAGATGATTTATTTTATTAATTATAACAGTTTTAATTCGGAATGATATTATTGTATGCACGGTGATTTAAAATTCTTACATTTTGTATTTGTGACTGCAAGAAATGGAATTCAGTGAACACTATTTCACTGTTCATCAGAAAAATTGTATTGTATTTTCACATTTTCACAAGTTTTGGTTGAACGCAGTGACATTAATTAGTAAGGACAAATAGTTGAGAAACCAATAGCATACTATGAATAACGTCATGAAATATTGTAATGATCCTATTTAGTGAAATGAAGTTAGAATGTATCGCTAATTGACCTTTCGTGTACTTTATGGTTTAATGTAGTTTTAATGTATTGATACAAATAAGTGACTTATCTTCTTTAAAACAGCCATTTTGTGTTGAATCTGAATATTTTTCCATGTCATACGCCATTACAATGCAAATTGTTCAAGTTTCATTTCAAACAACCAAGTCAATTGCTTATTTGAATCATTCTTCGTTTGGGTTTACATGTGACTAATGCCGACACAACATCATGATCTGGGAGATATCATTTTCATAATCGAATGACATTATTACTTATTCACTAAAACGCCATCTTTCAATGTTTCATTAATTCTAATCATATTTTGAGCAGTAATCGATACGTTTGGTCAAATTGTCGCAAACTAACGAAGCGTGAAACATATGTTGCTTTAAACTATGTAAATTCTCCCAACCATCCAAATTCCTAATATGATGTATGATTCTTGTGAGAAATACCATGTACAATAGCGGTATCTTAGTGTTAAAAACTAAGAAGTTTAATACATACGTCAATATTATTTTGTTGAATTTCGGTTTAAAAATTGTATTGTTGTCCCTATTGATTTATATTTTAGCCCGATCATCAAAGAGGCGTTCGGGACAACGGAGAGCAGAGTACAAGTAAGTTTTGTTAGAACTTTACCGATTGGCATTATTGTAAAAATATATTCGTCCCTCGAACTTCGTACAATTGCGTACATCTCTCTATAACATACCCATTGCTTTAATTTAATTTCCTTTTAAGTTTTTATTGTAACAGATAAGAACTGGATAATTCCTATTGCTTTAATTTAATTTCCTTTTAAGTTTTTATTGTAACAGATAAGAACTGGATAATTCCGTTTCCAATGTAAAATATCTCCTAAAATGTTAATCTTCAAAGAAAACAGACAATTTAAGTCGCTTTACGTTCGACATGAAGGAAATATCATCTAAACAACTGCCAGGAAAATGACTTCTTGAATCAAGCTTTTAGTCTGAACCCATTGCCATAATAATTGTCATAATAATTTATGAAACGTTTGACATAAACATTTGATAAAGTTAACATCGTATTTACTTCAGAGTTGTTCCTGTATGTAATATGTTTGCATTGATGTATGTTGGTAACATTTTAAAACGTGAATAGAAGACTAGGTTCAACATACATGATATTCTCCTGCGCTATCACGAAATAGTTGTTTAGCATCTTTACATCCCTCACATACATATATCGTCAGAATAACGAGACTTAAGAAGAATTGCACTTCCAGCCTCAAATAGAATGCGGTTTACTCTTTTTTTGCAAATTTCTCAAGGTTATCTGGCGTGAACTTGCAATGTGCATGAAAAAAATCAAATGTCTTCTTCATCTAAGAGTAATTTTTATAGCGATGTGTTTTCTCATTGTTATTCCAAACTTCAACTCAATTTGAGTTATTGTTATCATGTAATACCAGGTTCATCTCAAGATGTCATACGATGATAAGAGGTGTAAAATGAGTTATCGTTTTTCTATAAAACTTCATAATTTCAGCGCCGTCTTTCTTTTTTTATCAACGTTCTGAGTATCCAAGAGACTGCCATGAAGTTCTAAGTAAATGCACATCTTCTAATTCCGATGGCTATCTTGAACCTTTTGAAGTATACTGCAATAACAGTCTAGGTGATGGTGGATGGATGGTAGGTTTCCATACTGTGTGTGTTCATTACAACTATATTTTTTTAACGAAAGTTAATGTTGTTTTCTTTTGTAAAAACTTGCATTTATAGCAGTATAATATGTTGACGAAGTGTTAATTGGGTAGTTGACACATATGTATTTAACGATGTTTCCAATATATCATACAGCGACGACACGACGACTCAATTGGTTTTAATCGTACGTGGGAAGAATACCAAACTGGGTTCGGCTTTCTCTCTCAAGAGTTTTGGCTCGGCAATGAGAAGATATCATACATTACTAACCAGAAGAAATATCAACTGCGTCTAGATATAACTACAGCATCAGGATTGTCATTTTTCGTGACATATGACACGTTTCGTATTAGTGACGGTTTCAGCAACTACAAACTGGTCAGCACAGGACAGTATAACGCAGTAGCAGGTATGTTGTAAATTATTCCCTGAAAATAGTTAACCCAAATGTTGAGTAGGTTACAAACCGGTATGAGTCAACTGTTTGCTCTTTTTATTCAAGTCCAATATATGTTATAGTGAAGGTTAACGGACAACGGTAAAGGTATATTCAAAACTATGGAATAAGAAATTCCCCTTATTTTAGATAACTAAGTGCACTCACTATTGTGATTAACAATTTCTTTTCTAATGTTAACAAAAATAGGAACAATTGAAGATTTTTGTATTTTCAGTAACTTTTAGAGCTTCAGAATCAGCATAAAACGAATGTTATCGTTCGAATACAGGGGGTCTTATAATGCCACCCCAAGAAGAATGCCAAGTCGTATTACTTAGAGTCAAACATGAGCATTTAAAAAATAAAAACCTGAACAATGTAATGTGGTCTACTGTACAGTTGTTCCCTGTGCCTATGTCGTTTATATCCACCGTGTGACGTTATACCATTTTGTATCTAGAGGGTTGATATTATTTACGGTTAAGTCCCCCTAGAGCAACAACTTTTGAACCCTCCCTGGTACCCCGTCATCTTTACAGCCCTTATATCGTTGCAAAGTACTCGGGACGGTGCTCAAAACAAACTCCACCCTGTGATATTAGTATGTATCACGATTTTTGGAAATGCCTCTCCAAAATTGTGCCAGTTATCTCCCCACGCCATACACACACATATATGTTTTTGGAAAGCTTCCTACACTACGAAGACAGACCCTTTGTACAGAATAAGTAAAGGGATCTTTTTACACAACTACTATATTATGAAAATGGACACGAGCATAAAATATATACTACGGGTGTCAATGAACAATGTCTAAGATAGAAGGCCTCTGTCCGTATCATTTCATGGGAAGCGGCCGCCTCGAATCTCTAATGTTGTTTGTTGCTCAATTTAGTGATATTCTTTCTTTTCCTGACATATTTTGGCGATATATATTTTGGGGAAAATGATTGACAAATTTCAAGGTAAATGTAACCTTTCTATTATTATGTCTTTCATATATTAGACAATTATTTTAGAGAATCAATTATTTCACTGTATTCCACGTTCACATATGTTTCAGGCACCAACTCAGGGAGTAATTCTTCACCAGTCATGTGTGCGACTACTATACACAGCTGTCAAAACAACAGTGATTTGTTTTTCTCACCGTCAACCAAGAAATTTCCATTCACCACGACGAGTTGCTTCTAGAGCTGATGGTTACATTTTTGTAGTAAAACATTCAATCTCCAGTTTTGCCGATAACGTAATTTTTATTCATCATTTCAGACACATATTTCCAGTGGTGTCCTACCAATCAAGTTTTCAACAGCTGTAAATGTGAAGGTTCTTGTGCTAATCCTAATTGCACCACATCATGCAGTAATACACCAAGCTGTATATGTCCTGATGGGTTCTTGATGGACGGCGATGATTGTATACATAGAGAGAACTGTGGCTGCTACTTAGAGGAAGCAGATGACGTCCTAGAGGTAAGGGGTTATATTGAGAACAATGCATATTGTTTCAATCTAAACCATATTTATTGGTGTCAAATACTTGTCTTCAGATTATGCAAGATCTTTGTGATATCGATTAATATACTATTCGTTACATCAGAGCGGACGTAACAAAGAGTTAGAACATATTTGAATCTTACAATTAAACTACTCAACTCTTCTTGTGTGTCTGAATAATATTGATGCATGGTTCATCCGTCTACACGTAGGCAGGGCTCGCGTGTTAGCATTACCAAATATCACTCATCTTTATATCAGTGTATTCCACCTTGTTCTACGTAGGAAGGTGCAGTGTACGTAAACTCTGTTTGTACTGAACGATGTTCCTGCAATAGTGGTCAGTTGAGTTGTGAGACCTACCAGTGCAGCCCTGATGCAAGTTGTGAAGAGCAGGAAGGGTCATTACAGTGTTACTGTAACACTGGATACACGGGAGACGGGGTTCAATGTACTCCATCAGACTGCCATGGATTTATTGGTGAGACATCGAATAGTATTCATCTTATACAACCAACCGGGTGGACAAATGACCCATTTCAGGTCACGTGTGACGTATCGGATGGAGGCGGTTGGTTGGTATGTATTTATTAAGTTGTTTATTCATAGAGTCCTAGAACAGTAAAGGAAAGTATTTGTATTTTTCTCCGAATTGAAAGAGCAATGGCATTTACGGGTGGGGTACGTTAAATATGTGTTATGTGTGACCTTCAACATATAAGTGTACAGCGAAATACATTTCGTTATTTAATCAGTGCCATGGTTTATTTCAGGAATGCGTCTTAATTTTCACATGTTTCACAAACAAAATTGTTACCAGTAAGCATTATTTTGAAGAAAAAAATGGTCCCTTTGAAGTAAAGTACTTAGCTGCCAATCTCAACAACGAACGATATTTAATTAAAACACCACATATGGTTTGGTCCGATATTAATATATTTATAATTGAAGGACATTGTTGTAAACTAAATGAAGGCAGGAACGAGTTTCGATGATATCAAGATTGAGATAAATTTCTTTTTTTACCAATTTGCATTTTCAATTGAATCAGATTAAATATGATGGTAAATTTCCTCGATTGATGCGTGTTTTGTTTTTTCTTTCATTCTTACAAAGGTTTTTCAGCGTCGTGTTGACAGTAATGAGAGCTTCTACCGATACTGGAATGAATACAAAGCGGGGTTTGGTTCTGTTAACGGAAACTTCTGGCTTGGCAATGATCAACTTGCAGCATTAACTAGCCAAGGATCATATGAGCTGAGAATTGACCTGGTTTCCAAATCCGGGCAACATTACTACGCTAAGTATAGCTCATTCAACGTAGGTAATGAGGGAACTAATTACGTACTTGGTATCAGTGGTTACGACTCTTCCAGTACAGTAGGTGAGATCCTTATTCACTCTTCTCCAGCTAACTTCTACAATTGTTCGAAATGGGTACATATATGGGGGGGATTTAAAAAGTTCCCCACGACTTAAGGGGAGGGGCTAACAGTCTAAATTTCCCCAACTGATTTAGTTAAAAGTTGAGAAGGCTTCATGGAATTTTGTGTGATGGGGTTATTCCCTCCCCGTTTTAGATGCAACATGATGACACATTTTGCACTTTTAGAAGTAAATTGATATCCACTATTCATTCATTATTTTCGTTTTCAGATTATGTATTTGGGGGGAGGGTAATGATCTACAGGAAAAAGAGTATTCGTAAACCATGAAGAAAGTTAAGGTAGCATACTGATTTTGACTAAGTATTTTACCGAATCAGGTCAAGTCTTAATTTTGCCGTTGTTTTAACACCTTCATTAACGCCGAATTTGTTAACCCCCCTCCCTCACCCCTCACCGGCCCGCTCGTTGCACACGCCATTTGACTAGGTTTACATACCCATACGAGACTAAACTTGTTTGAGTGGTGCATGTGGCCGTTTTTAATACCCTTCCTTGGTCCCCTAACAAATCACGTGGATGGTCCCAGCCGCATTTCGAACATTGTCTATAATATGAAAAATGGTCAGGAAGCAGACATTGTAGTTCGTTCTATGATAAAATATATCATATCCAAATTGTAATAAAGTTGCTACTTAAATGCGTTATCGTTGAAGGTGAAATGTTTAATCAATGACACACTATTGACTACGAACAGACATATCCTCACATACATTGTCTGACATCAGTTTCCCGTTATGTAGTTGTTGTTTACTCTTACGTACAAATGTGTCTTTGTTGGGCCATGTTCTTATATAAATTAGCCGGTTATGGTTGCAATGTAACATCTGCCGCCACACAAATCATCATAGTTTGTTACTGCTTTAGAGAAGCTCTAAAAGTGTCATAAAACTGATATTGTTTGCGCAAATGCTGTCCGTACAAACATTGAACATTGCAGTTGACTGATATAATCGAACTTAAATAGTCATTCCCATATTACCATCGAGGAAATAGGGTTGGAACTAGTCAATGTACTCCATTTTAGGGTCCGCTTGAGAGATTACCAGAATGCATCTGACTTGGGTCGAGTCAGCGACTAGAGATATATAACAGTTAAAACACTGCGAAGAAACATCAATCAATGATCATGAAAGACCAGCTGGGATTTAGATTTAGATTTAATTATATACCAAATTATTATTGACATAGCTTCATATGTAAAATCACAGCACTTAAATTATAAACAAATTGAGTAAGTGCAAATCTTAAAATCAATTGAATTACGGTAGCATACTCACGTACAACATCCCATCATGCCATGTGTACAAACTCAAGAAAAATTTAGAATATTTCATGTTTGTATATGTCATGTACCTGTACTGAATCTGTGGCGGGGGTGGTATCAAACAGTTAAATAACGAGTGAACACCAAATAAAGGGCAATATACCTTTCTAAAATTACTGGTACTCAGAGTTTACCTCTTGAAAATGTTGTATTAATTAATGAATACCATAGCATATGTGTGTTGATTGTAATTGACATTGTTTGGTTCGACTGTCCCGAAACATAGAGGGTGTAGCAAAGGTCAAACAAAAATGATGGAGAGAGATGGGAGAGATTTGGGGTTGGTGTAAAATGAATAAAATATCACATTTATATTTGTGGCCTAACAAATATTCCGATTGATCTTTTCTTCAATTACGAAGGTCATTTCCTACAATTAAAACAAGAAAATAAACACGTGCTAGAATACCGCTTAACTAGTAATATGTAGCCGACCTTCACAACTTTAGTTGACGTTACTGTGGTGCAATAAATTACGTGGTCATTGACTGGATAAATCAAGGATAGTGACAGAAGCTCACATCAGACACAATTCTTTATTTATTTAATTTAAAAATACTGTACAACCTTCAATATACACCTGTCCAGTAATATTGATATGAGCACATGCTAGCTGGGTGTCGTTTGACATCCAGCTATCATGCGCTCTCCCCATTAACGACAATACAAACAATGTTCAACTACAGCAGTATTTTGTATATTTGAAGACAAGAAAATCATGAATACGTGCATGTGATCATTAATAGCAACATATTTGAAAGTTGTTAAAATGGTCAGTCATCGTTGTAAAGTGTTGTTTCATGGCTATTATAATTGATTCATCAATATGAACATCAACAGGTTGATATTATAAGGCTTTTTACGATAAGGGTAAAACTGTACAATCATTCTTTGTTGTATTTTCATTTATCAGGTTACGACGCAATGAACTATCACAACGGACGTCCATTCACCACACGTGACCGTGATAACGATGCTGATAGTTATCACAACTGTGCAAGCCGTGGTACTTATTACCAGAGCGCATGGTGGTTCGGTAATTGCCGTTATAGTGACCTCAATTCGCCATACACTGATGTACGTCAGACCATCTTTTGGGATAGTTTTCCCGGGGGTCGTTTCAACATACAGTCTACAGAAATGAAAATACGACTTCGATCATGATAAGCTGAAGAGACCACGAGAAGTAGACCGATTAATACGCGCCAAGAAGCAGTCTCTATAATTACTGTATACCTTAGTAATCATCACACAGCGTAGTTACCATGTGTGATTGTTACTCTGTCTGGACGAATTTACAATTTTCATGTAATCCAAAGAGGATAAGTTTCGAGGACCTCCGTTGAGTACTTTGTATATCGTGACGTACATGTTAGGATAATGATGGACCAAGAGTAAAGCAAGCTATATACTCTACAACGTATTACATGTATGGGGATTCACATTCATGTTCATATTATAAACAAGTGTTCAAATAATTCCTACTATGGCGCACCATTTCATATTATTTAGTATATGACGGATGAATGTATTGTCAATACGTATTACACATTCATTAATGAATATGTATTATATGAAAAAAATACAAACCACATTATAACAACGCTGTTGCACCCTTCCATTTTTACCCAAGTTTGACAGACACACACGCTTATATTACTGCTTCAAACTGAAAGTAAATCAAAATTAATGAACATGATTTTATATTTGTTTAACTTCCAACGTCACTTCCGGCTGGGAGCGCGCTCCGCGAACACTAACATATGAAGTGCGTTTTGCTTTAAAGTGGCTGGTTGTGCTTACATAACGTAACGTCTCCAGTCACAGAACACAAAACATTTGTTTAAAGTGTTGCATTAATGCCCCATCAGACTTTGTAGTTACGTGATTATGGACTATTATGAACACTTGCCTAGGTGCCAGACACTTTCATTACACAGGAAAATAACACAGACCTAGCATACATTGAATATAGGAATCGGATCGGAAGTTGTTTTCATGGTGTTCGTAGGGAACTGAATCAGATGACAAGCGGACTACGTTACGCAATATCCATAATCACTACCAGCTGCTTTAACAAATTCATAATTTGAAAGTTTCGTTTCATAATCTTGATTACATAGATAGACGTATGTTGTGATTTACCGTCTTATTCATACTCCAGATCCTCTCACCCATCCCCACACCCCCCAAAAAACCTCCCACCTTAGGGAGTGTATACATTATCAAGAATACGTACCGTAAATATGATATAACTCATAAGTTTAACTAATTATCGCTCACTCAGTGTTAGGCATGTTTATTACCTCATCTTCTCATCTCAGTATATGTTATGTGTTGTCTCATCCCTACATATAATGTATAGGGTGAGGTATTGTACTCAACATATATCGTATTTGAACTACAGTCCAACTTACACCATGTATTCTTCTGAACGGAAAGTGAGAGCGTTACTGGACGTCACCAGGAAATGTGGGGGCGAAGTGGGGGATGGGGGAAGCAAAGAGTTTGAGGAAAATATTTTGGCGGGGTATTTTAAAGGAAAAACTGGTTATAAAGTTGGAGACAGAACTTTCGAGAGCCAAAAGCGCAAATACCCCGCTGGGGTGGGGTCCTCTCCAGAAAAAAATATTATAAATGCGATTTCCTGGAATCAGAGAAACATATTTTTTACATTTTTCATATGGTAAATTTCATATTTATTACTGAAGTCAATTGGGGGAGGGGTTGAAGGGCAAGCATCACGACTGGATGATTCCCCATGCCTCTGTCCCCTTGGTGCCGCCACTGGGTACTTCTATTTCTGATGAAAGGAAACCATGTCTAACAGGCTACATGTATATAGGATCCGTCCCCATGGTATCGAGAAAGCCGTATAGACCGGCTACATACGGTAATATAATGGGCAGTGTCGGACAGACGCAGACGTGTTGTCAGAATGATGGAGTCACGTGACTATATAGTCCTCTGGTTCAGTTCAGGAGATTCAGAATATGACGCGGTCTTGCTCTTACAGATGTGTTGCTTCCTTTCGAATCTTCAATCTCTAGTTTCGTCGTAAAACTATGACCATTCATTTTGTCAAAAGGGTAGTTAGAGGGTTTCATGAGAGGAATGTAATTCCTTTGGCAATCGGCGCATAACGACGGTAAACATCGCTTCATGCATATGTATTATCGGGAATGCGGCTGATTGAAAGTAATGTTATATAAAGTAAAGCAACTGGGTTTATTTCTATACATCGCTGTATATGCTATTTAAGCGGAAACGTCCATTCAGCTGATTGTAGTTTTCTATTGTTCCGCCTTTCTGCAGGCTGCCTTTCAAATCCAGTAATTTATTCTTTAGATAATCTCTCACAGAGCCAAGGGCAGCGGAGCGTGCAAGCGAATTACATATGCAAGGATGCATCTATCCAACGCCAAGTAAACAATTTGGCCCCAAGGGTTAAGGAGTTGGTCGGACTTATTCCATTGCTTGTGAATAACCACTACCCACTAGCTACACCAAAGAGAACGTTTGATCCCGGCGAAATCAAAATATATATACTTTGTTCTCAAAAAAATCATGCTTGGAGCAGAAGTTGGCCCGTTTGAATAAATGAAAAGGAAAAAAAAAAATTGTATTGAACTTCATTTAATAGGTCATAAAAAGGGAAAGCTTTTTATTTCTGGTTATTTTTCATCCGTGTCAGATTAAAGTTTTAAACGCGGCTACATCCAAGCTTGAGTGAAGTATACTTGTTACATAAAAAAATTGAAAAAGAGAGAGGTTTGTAAGATATTATAAACAAACTATTTACAAACTGTGACAGAAAGATCGATGAGTGGATTACTTTATGTCAGCAAAACTGGTAAACATGCATGTTTATACATATACCGGTTATCAACTACAAATTGAGGGCGGACTTTGAAAAACAAATAATGACCCCATATACAAATAACAGGTGATATGACACAACGTTTACTTTAAATACATGAATGGGAGTATGTCCTGTGTCGATGGGATATATAGGGTTGCGAGAACCAATCTATTAAGGTTCCTCGATTTCACCGCGTGGGGGCAAGACAAAAGAAGTCAGACTGTGTAGATCGATTACATATTACCGGCCGTCGAATAATATTCATCTTTTCACTTTAACCTAAATAAAACACAATTCTGCTGAGTATTAGGGCCTATCACTAACGGATTTTTTTCTTTGATTTATGTTTGTTGTTGAATATATTGGATAGTTATACCAGTCTGCTTGCATCTGAAGTTAATGTGTTGAAGGGTGAAGTTTCAAGTCGTTTTATACAGTTGTATAAGTGTGATTGTCGAACAGGAAGTTACCGTCGTAACATTTTACAATATTATATTCAGGGAGATGTAGGTAAATATAAGGCGGCGCTATATCGTAACCAGATTCAATACATAATCACTCTTTACGACTCAAATGAAAATGATCCATAACAGTTTATATAATAGAACCCTCCCACACAGGATTTGCTAAGGTGTAAAATTTCACACTTTTAATAAAAACAGAAATCAGATTCTCACCACTCAAGGGCGTCTCCTAGATTTCCTGAACGGGAATTGTTTTCTTCCAACATTTCAATCTCAATCTTAAATATATATCATGCATAAGCCTGCAGCCATAATTATATTTTGATATATATCATTGTAAATCCGGTCACATGGTTACCGGCGGAAGCATTCAGGGGGAAACGGAATGAAGATGGTAGATCCACGAGATAAAACGTTGGAAGATAAACATAGGATAGCGAAATAAAGTAACACCCAATACCACCCCCTCCCACACAGGTCAGTTTAGTTTTCGATATTTTCGACTATGTTGTTGACATATTGTCGCTTGCCATTCCTTCGCCGGGGACAATCGACCGTTTATCAAATACTCAGTTTTTATTTCCCCTCCATCATATATAGACTAATCGATTTCCAGATAATCTACTGTGATGAATCGGTGATCGATTAATTGGTTACGTGGATAAACCTAAACGAGAATTACACACATTTATTTGAACGATTTACTATAGTTTCAATGACAGCGCTGGTAATCATGTATATCATGGTAGATCACAACCTAATAACAGTGCAATATAACCTTCAAATCATCGATACAGGTTACGTTAAAATGAAAGCACTTTCAAAATTTCAGTTATCAAATTATGATAGGTCAAAGGTCAGTCGAAGGAAATATCAATCTTAGACATGCTGACATGTGTCCGTGAAAATTACACATTTACACGTTCAATCAAACAACTACATTGACCTCACTTATAAATACTAACATCGCAGTCAGAAAGTAGTAATGTTCAGGCAAACTGACTTGTCGGTGGCTTGTACAGGAAGGAGGTGGAGCAACAGACCCCCCCCCGCCCCCCCCCCGTCCCTGTTGGAATTTTGTTCAAAAAATATATATTTTTACAATTTTGTTTTATTTTATAGAACATAAAATGTACTTCAAAAGATGCAAATGATAGCACCATTTTGCATCTAATTCACTTCAAATTAACAAAAATATATTCAATGGAGTTTCCCTTCGACCACTCCCCCAGAACGGACTCCAGAAAAAAATGTGCGCCCACTGT
>WXZC020000261.1:0-13484 GCA_011317855.2 Paelopatides confundens
AGCCATATTCAAACATTTCGTTAGCGGATTTGTATTATCATGTTTATCAGATTCCATCAATAGAAACTGGACGGAGCTAATCGAAGAATTCGAAGAAATATTTCCACACAACGAACTTACAAAGTAATACATATTGGTAATATTGTCATATCTACATCAATGCAATACTAATATAGTATTATTATACCTTATAACATATTCGTAATCTCTATTGTATCATTATAATGTCGTAACAAAATACAAATTAGTGAAATAATGTGAATTTGTAAAGTCGAAATACTGCTCAGAATATTTGTCGATTATGGTGCCAAATTGTTCAGTAATGGGTCAACCCAGACTCGTCATTCTAGGCATTCTTGCCACGGAGCAAGATGTGCTCAAAAGCAATATTGATGTTGATGACATTGTTAAACAGTTCGATAAAAACAAAGCTAGGAAGAAGCACATTTATTAATGGATGTCATCAAGTGAGTTAAAGTGACATTTCTTATCATTTGTAGGTATTAATTGTGAGCTAATTGTGAAGAACATGGAAAATTTTCTAACATAAATTTGCTACAAAAGTTACACGACTTTGCCTTTTTGTATTTAGGCACCAATAATTAAAACAGTTATAGCTTGCATGGATATGGGATGTATTTTTAACCCAAATATGTATTGCACGCTCTGCGCCAACAATATTTTGGCCCAGCCCACATAATCTAAATCTGGCCCTTCCGCCTTGTACAATTTATTTCAGGGGGTGCAGACAATTTAGGTACTGTATGGTTAGTGACTGTGCGGGGGAGGGTCCAAGAAAGGGTGAAGTTTGAACAATTTTGGGAAACGCCGAGACACCCTTTAAGAGATATTTTATTCAGAAAATAATTGATTAACAGTGGAAAATTATTTCTTCTATTCACCTTATTTGTTATTGCCTCATCACCATATTCTCATATTCCCAGTTTTTGAAAAATAATGTTTGTGTCTGGATGTAAAAGGCCACCCGACGTGAAGTGTAAGTTACAAGTCACTTCGGCTTTTCCACATGTATACATGTGGCAGCTTAGCATCGTAAAATAACTGAAACTATAACTATAACTATATTTTTGATCTGTAAGTACCGGTATAAGAATTCCATAAGCCGAAGTGGTTCTTCTGATAAGATACGGTTTATTAATTGTCCATGTTGTGATTTCTAACAGCCGAAAAACTAAACAAGTTGAATGGGTAGAATGTGAATAAATCCACAATATCACAAACATATATGTTAGATAAAAATGTCAGAAATGAAAAAGAAAGATACGTTTATCTAGGGTTATATATTATATATCACTGTCGTTTGGTACGGTTAACACACATTATGTTTCTTTGTGCGATTTAACATCTAATTGAATAGGAATTCAAGTCGGCGATTTGTTTTCAACATCGGAGGGGTCAGAAGTGGAAGTACGCGGGGGATGGGAATGGACATTTTTAATTATGAAGCTTTCAATGGAGCAAATTCTTTATTCTGAATCACAGCTCTGACATTTTTCTAATTTTCTAATTTGCAATTCAGTTATAGTCTCGTGTGTAGATATGATACCCGTATGTCCATCAACATGGCTGAAACTTTGCCTATAAAATGTAGCAGAATGTTGTATTTTGGAGTAAAATATGAACGTTTACTTTAAATCACAGCTCTGACATTTTAACCTATTTCGTAATTTGCAATGTATCTAGTCTCGCCTAGATACCACATGTCTAGCAATATGGCTAATACTTGGTTTCAGTGGGATTACTCAGATGGGGGATAACATTTTACACGACAAAACTGTAAAACTGTACCGACATAAAGTCCCACATATATGACAACACAATAACTTCCAAAATGACAACGATACTTCCTTTCTGATCAATCACCGTAGAGGCGGGATTTGACGGAAGTAAGGGGCGGCAAACTTCCATTTTTGAGATGCAATTTTGTATTATTTCTGGCCATAGCTGAGGTGGGGAGGGGACACGGAGAGGGAGACACCCTCACCTTTGGTGACACATATAACATACACATTTTGCCATACAATTAACAAGAATAAGTAAACATTATTAAGAAATTATAAGAAAAAAAAAGTGGCGTGGGCCAGTTGACCCCCACCCCCGCGTTATCCTTCCTATATTGTTAGACTGTTGCCGACAGCTGAAATAGACCACCTGCAAAAGGCATGATTAAAAAAGTAATATTGGCCCGAGAGCTAATCAACCCGATTGTAAGCCGAGCAAACACCAATTTACCAGATAGCTTACATGGACAATTGCACCGGCGACGTTTTCTTCAGACAACTGGATAATATACTCGACAAACGTCATGATTAACCCGAAAAACCGTACGACTTTCCCGATAGAGAATCATTTTTGGAGGAGTAGTGCTACATACATAACACCCCCACCCTACCCCACAACTCGGTACGTATCTGAAAAAATGTTATATGCACAGGAAGCGTCCATAGATAAGAAGTTTTTATAAAAACAAAGTATATACTTATGTGCGACTATTATCATAAATAGATAATCTAATTTTTTTACTGAGTACACTGGCAAGTGCAGAGTAATTTACTCAAATCTATATACAAGTCCAAACCCCCAAATAATTGTAGAGAAAAAGTGTGTTACATGTTGCAGCATGGAAATTCATGAACTTTCTTAATCGCATTGGTAATCTCTTGGTGGGGTGCACCCGTTCCACCCCATGGATCCGCCAGTGCTACAAAATTGAAAATGTTTGCGATAGGAGGAAGGCCCTTTTTCAATTCCTGTATATTGCCTCGGTATCTTGTTCTTAATTCCCCTCCCGTTCCCCGACATATAGTTTTCTGCAATATAAATAACTAAGTAAGCATATAACTCCATTGAAAAAAAATATATAGTATCGCCATTAATAACAAATGACTTACCTCTGTGCTAGCACTTGTAAACGTTGTTGTGGTCCTTAATACGTCACGTGTAATACAACGTGTTTCGTGCGTCTTATAGTAACCTTATAGCTTAAGTCAAGAAACCTACTGCTGTATACTGCTGGGTGCTCAGCGTTAAAAGTATAAGAGTGGGGCCAGTTGGGGTCTGAATGTAAACCCCCCATGTGATGAGCGTTGCCTGTCAGGAAGGGCATATAGGCGTACAATTCGGTCAAACAAATGGTTATCGTACCAGATCATCGAACGTCTGACCTCGTGACTCATGGAAACAACGAACGTAAAACCGAAAAGAGAGAGCTTACGTCAAGAGAGAATTGTAATTCTAAGGAGTTCATTTGAAGAAATGTTGGCGTGCTGAAAATATGTAAGGCATTTAGATTATTTTATTATCATCCAATGACCAATACTGGGGAAAATAATGACTGGGCTTAATATAAATTAAAGCATTCGGTATATTTTTTCGTATATTACTTTAAAATTTAGACACTGAAGCAGGACTTATATGTCAGACATTTCGGCTTTTGTAGAAAAATAAGTAGGAAAATTATAAAAATAAAAATAAAAAGAAAGATATAGTTTTGAATAAATGTACTTTACAATTATATAATATATGTCGTTATTTGCGCTCAAGATAATATCTCACTAACGAAATAGTCCTACTTGCAGAAATTGAAGGGGAAATTAAATAGTAGTTTTGTCGTTGTTCTTTCGGGTTTATAAGTGATTAACCCATTACCTCACACGTAGTCAAATTTGAGACCTACTGTAAATGGAAATATTTTTAAAACAATAATTGAGGCATTTCCATCCATAGTAATCTATACATGGATATGTTGGTATTGAATGGGGGAGTTTCTAAAAAGTGAACCCAAAAAAACTCCACCCCATCATCTCCCACCCCCGCGGCCCCGCCCAACATATGATCAACACAAACAACCTACAAAAATTACAAATTAAAACAAAAATTATATGGGTAGTAGTTTAGACCCCCGTCACATTTCTAGACCCATAAATTAACCCCAATCCAATCCACATCTCATCAATACGCAATACCATCCGCATCCCAAGATTGGAATATTTCGAAAATCGGGAGTCAACAACCCGAAAATAGGCCTATTTTCAAATGTAAACAAATGTTTGAAGCTATACGTCATAAGAAAAATAATTTTGGTTTGTACAACATTCTGGAAAGACAGATCTGAGATATATGCCTAAGTCAAGATACAGATGTTTGGAAAAGAAGAAAAAAGTGGATGCATATATGCATCCATTTGCGGTAAGATTAACAATGGTGTTAATAAAACTGACGGTCGTCAATATATTCCAAGTGGTGTAATTATTTACTTTCTTGTTATATTGATGGGTTTTGATATGTTATAGCATGAGAACATTAAAACTATAGATACTATTAATTCTGGTTACAAAACCACTTTTAGTTTTTCTAGAAATTACCACATTAAAAATCGGACATTCATTAATCAAAGTGGCTGGACTACCTAGTTTAGCACACAGCATATAACTTTTTCGTAATGTCAAATTAAATCATTTATTAAGGATAACAGAGGATCATTGAATCAAATTAAAACAACATACATAATGTAGCTAAACACAACTATGTCGCAATTAATGTATAGCTTGGAGGAAGTCGGTATCATACACGAACCTGCGTATATATGTACGGCTTCCACGTGGGTTATTGGATATACATGATGAGTGTCCTTGGTTGCTTATCGTGTGTTTCAAATTAATAATGACATCACAATAATGATAACGCAAATGAAATGTCGAAGAATTGAAAAATCGAATTGAACTATATTGAAAAGTATGATTATATAACAATAAGAAACCCCTTTTCCAAACTTGAATATAATGAGCAACATGTCCGAAATGAAACATTTGAACGCGCCCGAAACCAGTAGATATATAATTTGGTCATGTTTCCACACTTCCCACTAAGTTAAAAATTCCAATTCGTTCAAATTCGAGGAGAAAATATGGAGGGGGATTTTGGGGAACGTAAAGTAATTTTGCTGTTGCGTTGCAAATTAAATTAATTATGCAGTGTATCGTATGGGCATTTCACTCAACATGACTTTTATACGTTCACATGGATGAGACAATGATGATAACATTTAAATGGAGTTAGGGGTTTGTTGACAAGTGGCTGTAAATGTTTATAGCAGTCCATGGTAGGGGAGAGGTGACGCCTCCCCTTTGAGATTTTTTTTTGTTCATGCAAGAAGGCTCAGATGCAAAATGGTGGTATTATTTGTATCTCAATTTTTCGACCACTGTACACGCCAATTGTGTTCTGTGAGGAGTTAAAGGTGAGGGTGAAAGGAAAATAATAATTTTAAGATCACCTACATACAAAATGGTGCCACATAGTCGTAACATGGTGCCACACTCTGTCTATATGTTATATGTTGCACTAAAAGTTCCATTAATTTGTCGGTGTATTGTAATTGAAATGATAAGTTGCCTGACATGTGGTGTTAAAAGGGTTACAATACGAGAGTAAAAAGAGCAAAACGGAGCCACACTATACTATATACTACATATGTTATGTTACATTGAAAATTTAATTGTGCAGTAATGTATGGACAATTTACCAAAATGGGGGTACATTCAATTTGGAAAACAATGTTATCTGCTACAATAATAATTAAGCATGTTTATATACATTTTGACGACAGATGGAGAGGGGTAAAAAATACCTGAAATTGCAGTTGGGGTTCAGATATGTAGTGGAGGGGATCCCCTCTCCTTTAGGTGATCTTGAAATCCCTGTTTCATATCTACAAAATGGTGCCATCTAACATGAAAAATTATGCCAAACATTAAACAGAAAGTTTTTCTCAAATTTCCAGGCGGGACAAGACCCCCACCCCATGCCCATTCCCAGAGGATGAGTATACGTGGTGTGAATCCGCCCCTTAAAAATATGGATGTTAAGGTCACCTATATGCAAAATTGCGTGAGATAAAAAAGGAATACAGGTAAAAATTCACCTTTTTAAAGAAATACAAATATGGAAAAAAACGTGGGGTTTTCCTACCATAGCTACCTGATAATACCATAACCCCGCCTATGGTAGAGACTGCGTGTTATAAGTTCCGCCCATCCATCTCCTCGGTATAAATCTCAAATGGGGGTTCGGACCCTCTTGGTGTGGATACAAGGGGATTTCCCTCTTGGAGTCAGCGATTTTCTTGCTAGATAACTCCGATTTTGTGCCCACATTTCCTAAAAGTGTATATTCAAAGGCTTCTGGTGAAAAATGTACGGTATATATTGAGAATTCTTTTTGGGTCGGGGGGGGGGGGGTGTACAGGAAGTGAACATATTTCGAGAACAGGCATATTATTTAGGTAGTTAATGTTTTATGTTGTGACAAAAAACACCTGCTGATTTTTCGATCATTTTTTTGAGATGTATTTCCACCAACGGAACCCCCTGAATCCGCTACAGAAGTTAAAAGCTTGCAATATGATCGCCCGAGAAACCTTTGCTTGCAGATTTGGGCATCTGTGCCATTTATATTAACCTATATTCGTTACATTGTATGCATATATATATATAATCCAGTCTTCAATGCAAGGCCTGGTTCCTGGTAAAATATGCACATGTTTTCTCTTTCTGAAGAGAATATTTACATGCTTGACACACTTTTTCCCCCCTTCAGTTATTATTTATAATGAATTTGGCCTGTTTATTTCGTATGTTGCTCTTTGTCTCTCCTCTCCGGCCTTATATTTGATCTCTCTCGTTTTATCTTTTAATCTCTGTTTTACCGGGTCTGACGTCATTACGTCTGATTTATTCTCTCTTCCTGTTACACTTTGCGTGAGATGTCAAGGAAGGTATATACGTTACATTTACTATCGTCATCTGATATTGAGTTATTACTTATAGGCATGATTTGTGTAGACTCTGAATCACCAACTGACTAACATAATTAATTATGGGCTTAAACAATGTTCTTAATGACACATTCACTAGATTCTGCCTCATCACTTTCTGTGAATCTCATGTGCCGCTCAATATCACCCTCCTCATATATTAGGGATGGAACCTTTGCCTTCGATATGTATGAGTGTTGTGAGAATTTGGTTGTTCATTGCTACCATGTTGAGAAGTAGACATTGATAGATAGATACATAAACGTCTGCTTCTTGCAGGGAATTATGCAAAACTAATTAATGGCCGCAATGGCCGCAACGGCAGCAAATCCTTTTCAGTAATTTATTGCCGTCGTATACGGGTGAGTATATTACAGTAGCTGCAAAGCCCGCTATTGTTTTCCCGTGATGACAAGTTCGAGTGTATGACAAATTAAAGAAGCGAGCGATATCCTCTTGGGTAATCCTCTGATCCGGATGCACTTTCATGAAATTATCGCACTCCACATTGTATGCCGTCTTCAAAGAACTAACTACGACATATAAGGGTTGTAATGAGTGAGCTGAGCGGGGTTTTCCAGGAGAAAGCAAGATAACTCCGTTCTTGTGACAGCGCTCAAATATTTCTAGATTAAGGTGCCAAGTAGCCTACATATTTTTTTGAGAAGCTGCACTCATTGATATTGAATGATTCATCCATTTTTTAAACAAGTCACCGTTAATCCATCCGGTTTTCCATGTCACATCGATTGATCAATTTGTTTTCGTTTAAAAATAAACACATTATGGTTAGTATATTGCCTTTCGCGCTTATACTACTAATGCTGTAGTCATGCCTTTCTCAGCACTCAATATAACTATCTTAAATACTTGTTTCTTCCCTCGATTTACAAGAACCGTTTGTATGTGTGTTTCTTTTTACTGTTTGAAATCCAGTCTCTTCACAATTGTAGATTCTGGTTGGTGGTATCATATATGTTCTTCACGGTCATTGCCAAAATTCAACAGTGTCTTCTTTTGACTTTATAAAGCCGATATCTCCTGATAAACCAGTTGGTTCTGATTTGTATCAATCTTGTGTCTTGAAAGAAATCCATATTAGCCAGTCTTTGTCAGCATATTGTTCATCTGCATTGATGGGACAGTGGAGCTTGTTCCGGTCTGCTTATTTAAATTATAATGATCTGATAGTATCATGTTATGTACCATATACTATATCGCTCATGGTAATTATATAGTCATACAATCGAGTTTTCCAGCGACGAGGGCAATACTGACGGCCTTCTTGTGCGGAAATGGTCGTGTCGATTTCAGATGGCCATGCTTGTTTGTTGGTATAATGTAGCGGCGTGATGCTTCACTAAATGTCAAGTGCTTTGGCTTTACTTTCTCATAAATTTCTTGCAAGCTGCCGTCGTCATAATTCAGCCTGTCTATTTCGTCTTGTAGTTTTGTACCTTTCTGCAAACAAGGTGTATCAACTAACTCACATGACAAATTACAATAGGAAACCGTATCATATAATACACCCAGGTCCATTAACCACAATTTGCTATTACCCCACATATGCATTCCACTTGTTATTTTTTCTTTCCCATCTGTATTTTCAATTCAAACAACAGTTATCGCGTGTCGTCCCTATAATACAGTGTATTAAGACTACATAATTAGACATCCCTACTATAAGCTCAGTCTTGCATCATTATATCAATACAATAAACAATTAGTTAGAGCCTTAGAGGTGAGGGATGATTTAAAAACTGATGATTTTACCTACTTTTATGTTTTCCGTGATTATTGGAACAGCAACTCTAGACCTGTCTTGTGGAAACGGTATGTTGTAAGTGCGCCATGAAATCTAGTGTTCGGAGTCACCCCCGCTTGCAGTATAAAATAGTTGGGTAAAAATATCTCACAGTCTGGTTCGCTTATTTGCCACCTAATAAAATGTTGGGTAAATATCTTACATATTTGACCACGTTTGGCAAGTAACTATACCCCGAGATGATGGGTAAATTATTGACAGAGGTGACATACGTATAGAACATTTTGTTAGATTCTATAGGCATGAGTTTAGCCCAATCATACGACGATCAAACAGTGGATTCCCTTATGTAGTTCTTCTTTCATATGTTATGATTAAAAAACAAAGTTAAATTCGGCGTTCCATGTTAATCTACTTTTGGAATAGTGTGGAATGTTTTAAGCGCTTGATTTTATATTATTTTTAGACAGGATTTTCCAGAAACTTTACGATTTTACTGGAACTTCATAGCAAGTGGATTTGATATATAATGGTTGTGGATTATTAGGGCGAAGAAAACTCGAAGCCCATGATCTCTTTCGTATATTGATGTCTGTTTTATCTTCATATTTGCTTACATTTCTACAACCAAACTGTACGATATATATTGGTTTACCTTACACCAATTATATACTGACTCGCTATTATGGTATATGCCTGTATTGAGGACGTCTATACCAGTATACTATTGTCAATGAAGCCTAACCCGTGTGTGTGTGTGTGTGTTTGTATGGAAGATAACTCAGAGCCTATAATATATAGGGCGCATTATAATTGCTACGTGAGGAACCAAAGTTATTACTACCATAATTTCCGTACTGAATCTCAGCGTTCGTCATTTTCCGGAATCGACATCATTCTCAAGATCTACGTTACAGTCAATCAATAATACAAAAAGGCGACGTCTGCTGTAGAGAACCTGTGTCACTGAGAATGTGAGCTACTTATTAAGGTATCTAATGTTAAGGCTATGCTAAATTTATTCGGATTGAACAATAATTGGGCGATAACCTATTTTAAATTTAAATTTAAATATAGACTGTACTTTCATTATTCCGTGTAACTGGTACTTGAGCACATTATTTGCATTATTTTTATGATTACTCATTCCATAACACATATTACACCTGTATTAATATGTTATGTCATCTGATAGATAGGCCTAACAGCTAAATTAGTGGGTCGGGTTTCTCTACCATGGCACATATCTCAGCCATGCACATACTGATTCAGTGACAAATAGTGAGGGGCCGGTGGCATCCCCCAGATATGAATGCAAAATCGTATTTCTTCTGCCCTTTTAAAAAAAGTTAATATGGCATATGGTAATCAATATTGTCGCAATTTTCACCTATAATAGTCACACATTAAGTAGAATTTGACTAAAAACTGGTAATATTGTGCGTATTTCGAGGGTTCACACACAGCTTTTTCCTCTTCACCAACATTGTGGTGTCGACTTTACAGTTGTCACTTAGCGCATGTGCCTACATAATTTTTCCACATACGTAAAATGTGATGTTACACCACCTGCAGCCATATATAGGTTAAAGTTATTTTCGGTCATACTGCCCCCTCCCGCCCCTTAGAACAACAGTTAGCCTATTTATTGAAATACTTGAGTACGGTATGAAAAGTAGATTACTTTGTTTGTTGCATTAATTACTCGAACTAAAAAACAATCACAATGTGAAAACCTATGGATGAATCTTCCTTCGATTCCATGAGCGACATTCTGATTGAGAAATTGTGAGCATAACTACTTATAACGTCATGATCGTTCGATTCGTTAAATTTAAATTTAGAGCAACGTACTTGTAGATATAGTGATCAGTTATGTTATGGCTTGAGTGGTTTAAACGCAAAACCATTTTTGTTTTAAAGTTTTTACTTTCAAGGGCGGATCCAGGAATTTGGAAAGGAGGGGGTTTAACAATTGTCCACAGGGAGCAAGGTCTAGACTTGCTCTCCGACAGTGGGGACTAAACACTGATATGTGTCCGTTACTAAAACGTATCCAGGGAGGGTGTAAAGAGAGTTACCCCGCCCCTATTTGAAAATAATGTATTTTGAGGCCCTCTACACACAAAATGGTGTCATATAACTGGCAAAATACTGCATGTGCTATGTTACATTGACATTGTCATTAATTGCGTAACAATGTATTGTACATGGATTTTTTCCACGTTAATGTTTTATACACCCGCATGGATTGAGGCACGTTGATAGGGTGTCCAAATGTTTGTAGATGTCCGTCCTGGAGGGAAGGGGTTTAAGGGGAGGGTGTCCACCTCCCCCATTGATGTCCATGTAAGGAGGCGTAGATGCAACATGGTGCTATCATTTGCGTATCTTTTGCTTTATTTATGCTCTATATATATATTATTTTTTTGAAGGAAAAAACCAACTTGGAGGGGAGACGCGCTTGTTTTACATGTCTCTGGAAATGTGTCATGGGGAAAGGGTGAAAGAGAAATGTGGGCTTGAAATCAAGGATTGAAATGTGGGAGGAGTTAAAGGGATGAAAAATAGGAATTTCAAGTTGAGGTCTCCTAAATGTAAAATGATGCCATTTACTACAGTACTAAGGCGGATACGATATTCTTGTTTGGGTGCAACATTTTCCGCAAGGAGCCAGAGATATAATTTCTCCCGAAAGGGTGGAAAAGGGATATATGCCCGTTTCGTTATGGAATTATTAGGGTGTTATAAGTTCCGCCCACCCCAATCCCACCAATCCCCGTTGCTAAAATGTAATTATGTTGCGTTGAAACTTTAATTAATTGTGGATCGTATGGGTATTTCACGCAACATGACCTCTATGTTAGGGGTTTGTTGACAAGAAGGTACACACATTTGTAGATGTCCATGGTAGGGGAGGGGTCTAAAGGGTAGCACCCCCTTTGAATATTTTGTGTTCATGTAAAAGGGTTTAAACGCAAAATGGTGCTATTATGTATCTTCTACATTTATGTTCTACAATTTTTCATAACAAATTGTTGCGAGCACTGTACACGCCAATGGTGTTCTGTGGGTGGCTAAAGGTGAGGGATGAAAGGAAAATAAGAATTTTAAGGCCACTACACAAAATGGTGCCATATAGAAGCAATATGTTGTCATACTAGGTCTATATGTTCTATGTTACATTAAACGTTTCATTAATTTATCGGTGTATTGGAATTGCAATGATAATTTGCATAACACGTGGGTTTAAAAGGTAGTATACAGAGAGTACAAAGAGAGTATAAAGAGTATACAAAGGTATACAAAGCAAAATGGAGCCATACTATACTATACTATATATGTTATGTTGCATTGAAAATGTAATTGTGTAATAATGTATGGACATTTTACCAAAATGTAAGTACTGTACATTCAATGTGGTAAACAATGTTATATGCTACAATAGTAATTAAGTATGTTTAAATATATTTTGGAATGGACTGGGTGTTATACGTTCCATCCACCCCTCATATGAATCTCAAGTGGGTGGTTTGGACTCCCTTGGTGTAGGTACAATGGGATTTCCCCCATTGGATTCAGTGGTTTTCTTGCTGGTTAAGATCTGATTTTGTGCCCACATTTCCTAAGTTTCTCTCCAGAAGCATATGATGAAAAATGTATGTATTGAGAATTCATATAAACTTATGTTGTCAGTTGTAATGGCCCATATAGCTAGCTATATAGATTATCCGTTTGGGCCGTTCATATAAGCTGGATATATAGTTTCTTGGTTTTGGTGGTCCATATAAGCTAGTTATATATTTTTTCCATATAGGCTAGCTACATATCTTGTCTGTTTTGGAAGTCCATATAGGCTACCTATATATGTTGTCCGTTTTGGCGGTCCATATAAGTCAGCTATATATTTTGTCAATTTTGATGGTTGATATAAAGTAGCTACATATTTTGTCTGTTTTAATGATCCATAAGTTAGCTATACATTTTTTCCCATTGTAACGATCCATATAAATATTCCGTATTTTTGTTTCTGTTTTTGCGGTCCATATAAGCTAGCTATATATTGTGTCCGTTGTGATGGTCCATATAAATTATCTATATATTTTGTCCGTCTTAGTGGTCCATATAAACTAGCTATATACTTTGTCGGATTAGGCGGTCTGTTTTGGTGGTCCATAAGCTAGCTATATATTTTGTCCATTTTAACAGTCCATATGAACCATTTATATATTTTGTTCAATTTGTAGGTCCATATAAGCTATCTATACTTTTCAGTTTTGGCAGTCCATATAAGCTAGCTATATATTTTGTCTGTTTTTGTGGTCCATAAGCTAGCTTTATATTTTGCTCATTTGAATGGTCCACATAAACCATCTATATATTTTGTCTATTTTGGTGGTCCATAAAATCTAGCTATATATTTTGTCTCTTTTGTTGGTCCATAAGGCATATATATATATATTGTCCATTTTAACGGTCCATATAAACCGTCTATATAATTTGTCTGTTTTGGCGGCCCATATAAACCATATATATATTTGTCCATTTTGGCAGTCCATATAAACTAGCTATATATTTTGTACTCCTGTATTTGTATCGCGGGAGATGTAGCGGTGTAAACACACCCAGCTGCTTTAACATATTTTACTGCCAGATAAATCTTCCTTGTCTGCACATCCTCAATTTACATCTATTAACGGCTGGTACTTTTGGCCGATTTTTAATATTGCTTCCCCATCCGTCGTGAAAACACACTCCTTGTGCGTTTATAACACACCATATATTTTGATTAAATTTTGCAGACTTCCATATATTACATCAATCAATCAATACCTATGCCTCAAAGTCACAACATTTTGTGCTTTTATAACATACCACGCATTT
>WXZC020000262.1:0-13471 GCA_011317855.2 Paelopatides confundens
CAAGAACCATGTTGATCCATTTAATCAATAATGCTGAAAGATTCACATTTTTCCCATGTTGTTCTTCCTATTAAATTTGGCAATGAATCACTAAGCCTGCTGGCTTTCTGGTTGTAATGGGGAGGGGACACCTGCCCCTTCAATCCCATTCCCTGTGAATATTTTAGTCATGGGCATAGGTCAGGAAAAATTACCCGCCCCCCCCCCCCCCACTGGCTAAAATGATACATCCGGTGGGCGCCCTATAAAATGATGATCATGCCAGATCATTGAAAACAGCGACCCCAAATAAAGAAAAGCTAGTAGGGGGAGAGACTCTTTAAACATTATCATGACATTAACTCACCAGGACTCAAAATCCTTTAATATTTTCTTTAGAATTGATTTATGTATGTTTTTGTTACAATTTTTTTAATGAACATTATTGCTTGCATCTGTTGAGGTGGTTAACTTATAGCGTTTGAACAATAAAGTTCACACAAGTAGCAATATATATTGCACTTATGGGGGAAATGGTGAAAAACCGGTCAATAAGGAGAAATTTAGAAAAACGTGAATAACATGACGGAGGAAGCTGTTACAATATTGCTTCAGCGTGAAATATAATACGTGATGGATAGCTCGCCTGGCTACAGTCACCTTATTCTCCGAGGTTATATGATGCAAGATATAAGTTTTCGGACCCGTTTTTGTTTCCCCTACTGGTATTTTAACTACAATGTCTTCTATTGGGGTAAATTTGCACATTTCCCCTTCTAGCATTTTCACGATTATTACGATGCTGTACTATACAGTACTGTACTACTGCACACGCTAGTACATAGTAGAGTGTGCCTCAAGTTCCAAGAAGCTACTGTTCCAGCCTATATCTAGTATGTTATCAGATTCACTGACCGGAAGAATGAGGATTGAGCTGCCTGGAAGAAACTTTTGAAGGTGTGTATAATAGGATATTGCCAATACTTACAACGGACTCGTACTAAAAAGAGTGTAAGTCTAGCATAGGCCTAGTAGTGACTTGTTGTTAGAACTAGGCTAGTAGTAATTGTGTAATGCTCGAAAATAGGTGCCGCACGAATATAGTATCATAATCTATGATTACAGTAAGTAACATTACAGTAACGTTATGCAAGACTTTGTCATAACCATGCCATACATAGTCCAGGGTGGGCTACAGCAATTATCTAGGCTAAATCAAATTCAACCTATGGAGCCTAAGCCATAACTCGCCACATTGACATTGTGCACAGCCATGTCATGAGAGTAGCCTATAGGCTATGCCTACTACTAGGCTGTCCATTGACTTTGTACGTAGATCGTTTCGTGAATAAACAACAGTCCGGCCTCGGTCGAACAGTATTTTTCATTGACTTACGTGTTCTACTTCTCAAAATATGATAAGTCACACATGCGCTAGAGGTTTTACTTTTCCCACTTCCCCCTATACCGTAGGGTAAGCCATCGATGCCCCAATGGAGGATACGTAGGTCAAATTGCGTCAATCTACCACCGTTTTTATTGACATAGGCTACCATGAACTCGGACAGAGATATGACCAAAATAAAATTTAAACAAATTATAATTCTCCCAAAAGTTGACTTTATACGTTTTGTTTTACATCTTAAAAATATTCTAAGTCTATCATGTTTTTGTTACTCTTAATAAGTCCTTGTGGCCCTGTAAATTTGAAATTTATCAAGAAAGTTTATTTACTCGAAAATGATACAAAGGAGGGGTACATTATTTTTCTAAAGTGTTACCCTCTTCTGTGACCCCACTCTGCTATGGCGAGGCACAGTTCACTTAAGCCGAATTATGAGTGTCTGCTTAGTTTGGCTCGCACGAAATTCGTGACCCTCTAAGTCTAAGCACTGTTTTTTTTACTATTTATGGATGAATTGCTCATAAGAGAGCATTGTACAGAGTATTATACACAGACAAGTGCTGAAACCCACAGCATATTAAAATCACATAGGCCTTGGTTTATAAAACTTGTTAGATGTTAACTTTTTGTATATAGTACTAGAGTTTGGTTTGTTTGAAATTGTTTCAGAAACCCCAGTGAACCATTTGGCTCACCCACAGGATCTGGCAAAGGGAATTTTCTCCTGAGATTCCTCGATAGGCATTAATAATTGGTCTTTACAAGTCCATTTTTCTGCGGACTCGGAAACGGACTTGGACTCCAGACTCGTCTTGGACTCGTCTCGGACTCGAGTCAGAGTCCAGACGAGTCCACCCGTAATTTTATCTACTCTAAAATTGATTTCCCACTTTTAATCAGTGACTACTGTAATACTGTAAATGTGTGTATGCCGGGCTTAGCTAGGACAGTTGTTTCAGAAACTGGTTAGCATCAAAATGAGAGCAGTATTAAACCAATTCCCTGCACATATATCACAAAGCCCTTTTTGTTTCACCATTGCTATCATTTAGCGTTTTTACACTAGATCTAGCGTTTTTCGACTTTCCTGGGGTACGTTCAAGAGAATTTAAGATCCACTTGTCATCCAGCAACCTATTCAACACTATTTATAACTTTGATCCACTTCTGGTATACGTTAGTCATAGTGATATAGCTACAGTCTAGCTGTGTCAACTTTGTGTCTGAATGAATGTACGGCGTACACATTGGACACTCAGCGTAATATTACTCAGGCACTGTCAGCCACAGTGCGGTAGCCTGCTGATGAAAGGTCTCATATTTCATGTATTATTTTCTGTTAATTGTGAAGTTTGTTTATCCCATAATTGTTTTTTTGTTGCTGTATCCTTGCTTAATTATATTTTGAATGATAAAACGTTCCATCTTGCCAATAAAAATGATCAAGAGCCCACATCTATCTATTAGTATGATTAAAGCAATAACAAAAAGTTAGTGACAATTGATATCTAGCATTTTCTGGGGTTTTTTTTGTTGCCAATCTAGCGTTTTTATTTAATTTTTCAATGGTAACCCTGGTTGTTATGTGTAGATTTTTTGTTTTTGTAGCTAGTAGTAATGTAATATGATATTTGGACACCCCAGTTGTTGACAATACTAAAGAATAATATTAACCTGACGACCGATCTGTTTTCAGAAGCATTTGGTTTTGGTACTGCCAAGGAAGTAAGCTAATTGTTATTGTTATTATATGTGAGTAAAACTATGATAAATCTGGACAGGTTGCTATAGCCTAGCCGTAATATATAATTCCGTAAAACTGCTTGATTATGTGTGTACAACTACAACAGTGTATAGCCTGCCAGCTAGGCCTATCCTAGGCCTAGGGTAGGTCATGTATATTTACGCATTGCGTTGTGGTCTAGCCAATCGCTAGTCTTATACATTTGTAATAATATATTCACTTGTCAATTGTAATCCTGGCCCCAGGACTTAAACGGGGATGTAATTTTTGAAAATGTTACATGCGTGTAAAAGTCTCGGTAGGGCTGACCATCGTTTTGTCGTACATCGCTTGTATTTGTAAAGTCTCCAAATGCATAGCCCCCGTAGAAACGTGAATAGGCCTAGGCCTACATATGCCTGCTAGGCCTATATGCATTTGGGAGAAAGTGCTAATATGTACAAGAGCAAAATGGAAATGCCATATTTGGAAAAGTATTCCCTATAAGTGTTTCCCAGGTTACTAGCCCAGCATGATGTGGCCTAGGCTATACTGTAGGGCATTTTGCGTATTGACAGAGTACGTTGAAACTATTTACGACAATTAGTTGTGTTTGTATTTAAACTACAGTGATTCTTAAGAAGTGTACGAAATGTGGGGATGTGACCCCACACCCCAATGAGGCTGGGACCCAAATAATCTATGGGGTCCAAAAAAATTCAAGTTTTATCTATAAAAGGTGACGGATGACGTAGCGTTTTTGAGGAAAACTCTTCAAAAAGACCCCCTCCAAATATATGTACCCATTTCGAACACTGTACTTAATTAAGTTCTATATTGTTATCACACGTACTGTATTGACATTGTAATGGCACCTGAAAGTTACTACATCTGTTTTTAGTTTTATCAACGTTCTTATGGATCTGTACACAATACCGTATGCACCAAAAAACCCATTGAATATGGGAAAATGTGGGAATTTATCGAGTGATCTATACTGTTTATACATTTTACAAATAAAGAGTTGCTCACCCATGTACATATTGCGTATTGACAAATTACGGTGAAACCATTTTACACAATTAAGCGAGTTCGGAGATAGCAACTGCGCAGGCGCACGATAATTAGCTTGATCTTTGTAAAATAATAAACAAATTTGCTCTCGCTGACGATTAGTTCATATGGCAATGCAAACTTGACATAGTTATGTTCTTTTGCTGCATTCTAAATATACTAAGATAATCTGTGTTGTAGCTTCCTTATTCAAGCAAGCGATATCTTTCGAAACATGTAAGTAGATTTCTCATGAATGAAAATTTAACAATTTTGGTCATCACAAAAGTTACGTTCTAATTTTGCACTGCTGCAGCACTAGTTGTACTTTCTTCACACATGAGTTACTACACTAAAATAACGGTAACAATTTGTTTATAACTGTTCGCGTATTTCTGTCAAACTTTTGGCGAAACGCAGATAAAAAACACATACCCATACGATGATATACGGAACACGTCTGTAATAATTAGTGGAAGTTCTAAACTAAACAACTTGAATAATACATAGAAACATATTGTATATATTATTCTAAGAAAAATAAGGCAAAATTCATGTAACTCGGACTTCGACCCGGGATGTACCAGACTCAGAGTTGTTTCGGACTCGTCTCGGGACTCTGATCTACTGGAATCGACTACAGCCCGCTTTACAATATCACTAAAGTGTGTCTTTACTGGCATTACATCAGTTGCAGTAAGGATGTAATACAAGTAGACAGGACATAAACTTTATTGTCAATTTAATTAACATCATTTCTTTGCTATTTCCTCCAGATTGAACAGGAATTCAGCTCTTGTACAGCAAGGACAATAACTGCTATGAAATGTGGGGAAACAGAAGTGGCAAAGTAGTGAATTATACCAGATTTCAGGAATATAGACTACTGTACTGTACCTGAAGCCACCAGAGATACATACTGAAGGTACATATTCATATTTGTTGCTAGGCTTCAAGTCATGCGCACTACCTTCATTCATGCATGAAACTTTCATGACATTCTTCGGGAGCCGATAAAAAAATGACATTTCGCAGCCAACTTAAGCTACAAGACCTGATCTACTGTAAGTATCCTAACAAGGTGCATGCATATATATACAGTACATATAATGTCGTCTACCTGGAACAACATGTCAAGATCATGGAAATAACAGAGAAGTAAAATTGAAACTGTTTGGAGCTACTGTATGTAGAGATCTAGCTATTGACATCCACTTTGAATTATCAAGAATGAGGAACTTAAGCAGATGCTAGTTACTTGTGTTGACATATCAGTCCAAAAGATATATACGCGACCAAGAACGGCAGGAAGAATAAACACTGGAGAAAAAACATAAATAATTTGAAGCCCTCAGCAGAACCATGGTAGATTTAGAAATGACAACAATCAAAATACAGGATAATTGCAATGCTGGTGAGCAATACTCTGGCAAAAACTGTGTTAGACTTTCTGAATAAGCAATATGAAGAATATACCACAGATATAATAACAAAAACTGGCATATGATAAATAATATAGAAATTACCAAATTTGAGGAGGAATAGGCAAGAAATCAACCATGTGAACTTCACACAATTTTTTTCTTTTAAGTGGAGCAGATAATGTATGTTTTAAGGCTTTTTAAAATGATGTATGCAGATTAACCTTCAGGAAGGCAAGGAAAGTGCTAGTTATGATGCATGATGTTTTTCAATTTGTTGTTTTAGTAATTAGGATTTTCATGTTCATATCTATTATTGCAAGGCAACACATTATGATGTTATCAGCACGGTTTCCCCTCCTCTCCAATAACAATGTGAATTTGCCCTCACTCTGAGTACAATTGATGATTTAGGAAACATCAGATCCATTATAAAAAAATCAATATTTTTAAAGTGTTATTAAATTTCACATCGCAATGTACTTGCAGGAAAAGTAGCACATTTTAAAGTCATTTAGAACAGGTCGACTCAGAAGTTACCTTGCTTTTAAAATTATTATTTTTGGGAGGGGGAGGGTATTTAAAGTGACAAGTCTAACATATTGATTTATTTGTCACCTCATAACTGAGTACTTTTTCCAATCCAAAACATTAGTACAGTTTCAAATTTAATGTGTAGCAATAGAGAACAATTTTGAAGTGCAAAAATGTGTTTTAAGTTGTTTGCTGGTTTGCTTTAAAGGATGACAGAGTTGATATGTCATATAATAGCCCTACAAAAAAGGAAACAAAAATGAGTGCAGGTCCAGTCTATATCTAATCTAGTTTTTAAGATATTCACCTTTAAAATATGTTTAAATGTCTGGAGTGGTTCTTTAAGGCCAAATCGATGATAATGTTGGCCCCTTCAGTCCAGACCTAATTGTCAATGTTACTCCACTTTCTTATAAATTATAATAATTGTACAGCACCAGAAATTGTCTTCCTTCATATCAAGCACAAAAGACACACCATTTTCCAATGCGTACTGCATTGTAAACATATTATTTTGAGGCTATAAAAGGTTTGTTTTCATATGATTTTTGTGGAGCTGACCTAATGTTCTGTGTGCTAGACTAGGTGGACCAGCCTCTGCTGTTTAAAGTGTAATTCTTTATAAAGTGGTATAGAAATATCAGTTGTTTTTAATTGTCTGTAACATTCCAATAGTATCTTTTATAGGCTGAAGTCATCCTTTAAATTTGTGATATTTCAACTTGAAATTTTCTTATAAGCCATTTTAGGGGCCAAGGGGTTTAATAATCAGTTAAAGTTAATCATTGTTTACGTTCAGTATGTTTGGAGTTATTGAAATGGGTCACTATACTTACTTGGAAAATCCAAGTTAGTAAATAGTATATAATGCAGTAAATAGTATAATTGATTCTAGTGTGTATAAGCCATTGTTCAATTTGAATAAAATAAATAAGTTTGGTTCTCAAATTCTGCTACACGATATGGAAGCCATAGGGCTGTGAAAGTCAAACAATATTCAATACTCTGTTATGGAAGAAATAGTAAGTGGTTGCATATCCTTCCAATCACTCAAGTGGACATTTGGTGAACGGGTTGGTTAGAGCAAAGAAAAGATCTTGCGAGACTTGATATTTAATCCCTAAACAAATTCATCCCAGGTACACAGTCCAACCATGTAATCATTCATGCACAATGGGTCACACCTCTGGTAGAATTAAACAAACAGTTCCATCTTGTGTGGGGAATGTTATTATCAGAACAGTATTGTCCTGGCAAGCATTGGGGCCCGAGGGGGTTTCTAGTCTGAGCCTGGCTAGTTGTTTGTATAGATAATTGTAAATACGTAGGTGTACCGAGGACATTGCAGCTAATTGATCCGTTCACGACATTTGAATATATGCAGTATATGTTCATGTGTTATACACACATACTATCTTTTTATAAATGGATTTTTAAAATTGTATTACTGATCACAGTGAATATGCTAAACAGATGTCATTCTAGACAAAACCCAGGGAGCCTGAATTCTGCCAATTATTAGTATCTTATTATATTTGTATGTCGTGGTGGTATTGATATTTTATTAAGACTTGCCATGAAATATGCAGATTTGTTTTCAAATTTTGTTTTGACTACTATCTTTAAATTTGTGTGAAATACAGTTTTTGTGTAATACAGTGGATAATGTTATTCTTTTTTTTTGGAAGGACATTTATATAAGGAGAAATTGCTTTGTTCTTACATCATTCAATAATGAGTTCAAAGTACATTTTTTATTATGTCAAATAATTGTTGTAGATGTCATGGAGGAGGGGTATAAAGGGAGTGCTACCCTCTTTACTTAGCAAAAATATGGATTTTAAGTTCACCTATTGCAAAATGGTGCCAAATAACATGCAATATTGTGCCAAACGTTACAAAACATTTGTTTTCAAATTCCAGGAGAGGACAAGTTGTCCCTTCCCACTCCCCCTGCGGCTGTTGTGTAGCATAATCATTGACAACGTTGTGTCATTCCTACACAATGATGTGTTGTGTAGATAATTACAAGAATTGTGCATTAAATGTTTTTAAAGTGTATGAGGGATGGAGGAGATAACAAATTATTTAAAACAGTAATAAACTAAATTATATAAACCAGAAATGCAAAAATGCATTGTGGTTTCGATGACATAAATGAGAAACATTTTACACAAACTGTACATTCTGGGAAATGACCTATGACCTCCATCAAGAGCAATAACCTGTAGACCTCATTAATAGGC
Source organism: Paelopatides confundens (assembly GCA_011317855.2). NCBI lineage: Eukaryota > Metazoa > Echinodermata > Holothuroidea > Aspidochirotida > Synallactidae > Paelopatides > Paelopatides confundens. The sequence continues at coordinate 8,362 of WXZC020000262.1, forward strand.
ATCCAAATACCAAGTGACTTTTGACCCCACAATTTGACCTTGCACAATATGCTTCTTCTACTCAATATGGCTTAACAAGGTTTGACCTCTGGTGACCTTTGACCTCATCCAATAAGCTTCTTCCATTCAATATGGGTCATCAACCTACCAAGTGAAATATGTCCAAGCTTCCCTTAAGATATCGACCTTTGACCTCTACCAAATAGCTTCTACTCAATATGGGTCATCAACCACCAAGTATTCAAGCTTCCCTTCTTGAGATAGTGTTTACAAAGTTTTCACAATTTGGCCTCTTGGTGACCCCATATGACCTTTGACCACCAGAAAAACAGGCTTCTTCTACTCAATATGGGTCATCATACCAAGTATCCCTTCCTGTGATATCGTGTTTACAACATTTTCAAGATTTGACCTCCACCAAAAACCAGGCTTCTTCTACTCAATATGGGTCATCAACGTAATGTGTCCAAACTTCCCTTCTTGAGATATCGTGTTTACAAAGTTTTCACCTCTGGTACCTCATATGATCTTTGACCTCTACCAAAAACAACAGGCTTCTTCTACTCAATTTGAGATGTGTTTACAAGGTTTTCACAATTTGACCTCTGGTGACTTTTGACCACCAAAAACGATAGATAGGCTTCTACTCTATAAGGGTCATCAACATACCAAATATGAAATTTGTCCACATTTTAACATCTGGTGACCTTTGACCTCCACCAAAACAAAGGCTCCTACTCCATATGGATCATTAACATACCATGTATGAATTGTGTCCAAGCAAGGTGTCACATGCACACGCCATCATGAATGCGTAGGTTACAATTATCATCTAAACCAAAAATATATCAGTACATTCAAGCCTGTAAGTTATACATTTATTTTACACGTACACATAGTAATCAAGGTTGAATATTTGCATTGACATAATTTACACGAACAGGGGTTAGGCAGCATCTTTGAGACACAAATGGCACTGAATTAATTATTTTGGCAATCGTTTTATACCAAATAAATCAGATTCATATCATTGTTCAATGGGTTTATCATGTTTACAAGATTTCCACAATTCGACCTCAAATGACATTAGACCTCCATGAAAAACAATAGGGACATTCTACTCAATATCACATATCTACATGATAAGTCCATGTTGTCCTTATTGAGATATCATGTTTACAAAGTTTTACAAGTTTACCTCTATTGACCTCCACCAAAAACAAGAGGGACCTTCTACTCATATATGCATTCTAAGTATGAAGTCCACCTATGTTGGACTCCTTGAGATAATAGCGACCTACTTAATATGGGGCATCCACATTTTGACCTGTTGCCCTCAAATGACTCGACCACCCCCACCCAATTAGGGACAGTCTACTCAATTTGGGGCATCTACAGTACATGCCAAGCTTGAAATCTGCCCTTCTTGAGATATTGTGTTTACACACACATATATGCCAACTTGATTGAATATGTTCCGATGGAAACCAAAAAGGATACAGTTGTTATGATGTTATCCAATGTATTTCACATCTTATACGCCCATACATAATATTTGTCAGCAGGAAAAAAAATTAACTTAATTAATAATAAAAACAGCATTTAGATGAAGATAAATGAGCAACAACTTTCTGATTATGAACTGAATAAGTAGTTCTCTAAAAGAGCAAATTATATTTTGTAGCGAGTTCAAAATTACATAGCAGGTGAAAACAAATTCTCAGATCACACATTGTTTGTTTGCCAATGAATTTCATTTTGAAAATACCTAGAATTGTTTCAACTTTGTGTAGTCCTTTTTTCATATCATTTCTGGAATAAATTCCATATTTCTGCCTAAATTTAAAACTATCTTAAGGAGGGGGGTATATGTAGAAACATGCTAGGCCATCCATAGTTCTTTGATCAATGTGATGTTAGCATGAACCCCCTTCTCTATATGTTCTTACGAGATATGACAGGACTCTCATGGGACGAAAAATGACTAGACTTCTTGGAATACCTCAACTTGAACAACAACATAAACATAAAGTTGAAAATTACTTGGTTTCTTGGAATACCTCAACTTGAACAACAACATAAACATAAAGTTGAACAGAAAAATAAATAATACATAAATATCACAAACTCCTTTCAATGTAGAAGCAAAAATCAGACATGAAAACACATGCTATCAACAATGAAAGTTAATAAAATATATCACCTTGAAGGTAGTAGTAACAAGAACAACTGGTTTCAGTCTCACCCGCATACATAGAGATATAACCAGACCATGACACCCTCCCCATCAAAATACTCTAAAATGAAATGGGAGAGACTCTACATGCTCTGCATTAATGCTTTTCTGTTAGCCCAATTTCATCAAATGACTAAAAGCAGTTCATTAGATTCAATACATACATAAACTAAAACATGAAGTTCATGGCAGTTCACCTTCACATCCTTTCTGGTTACATATTTCTCCCTACATTTAAAACCATCTTTAAGGGGAATATATGAAGAAACATTGTATATCCTTCCTTCATCATTCTTTGATCAATATGAAGTACATATACATATGAAATTAAATTACTTGGTGTATTGTTTTAAATATCACCCACCTGTTTGACCTCCACTACCCCCCCCACTCTATATTATGTTGAGGTATAAACATACCAATTTAAATGGAAAGGAAGAGAACTTTAGCTTCTTAGAGTTACCTCAACAACAACATCAGTTTAACAGAAAAATAATAATAAACAAAAATGACTAAATACAATGTAGAAGCAGAAAACAGACGTGAAAACACAATCATGTTATCTAGTAGGATGGCATACAGCGGTAAACATGTTCACACTTTCCATGTCATTGCTGGCTGTGAATGACATATTTCTCCCTAAATTTAAAACCATCTTTAGGGGGAAAATATATGGAAAAAACAGTGTAGTGGATCCTTCATTATTCTTTGATCAATTTGAAGTACATACACATTTTATAATACTGAGTGTATTGTTTTAAAGATCACACATCTTTGATGGCAGGATATGTTTTAAATATCACCCATCTATTTGATGGTAAGATAACCCAACCCACCCCTCCCCTTCTGTATTTTCTCTTAAGAGGTATGACACATTTCTAAAAGGATGAAAGAGGACTTTGCTTCTTGGAATTGACTCAAAACAACAAAATAATTTGAACTGAAAAAGAAAACTATATACAAATATGACTACCTCCATCAAATACAACAATGTAGAAGCAGAAAACAGACTTGAAAACACAATCATGTTATCTAGTAGGATGGCATACAGCGGGTAAACAGTGGAGTGTTTCCTTCATTAGAAGTACATACATATTTTGTAATACTGAGCGTATTGTTTTAAAGATCACCCATCTTTGATGGCAGGATATGTTTTAAATATCGCCCCCCCCCTTCTGTATTTTCTCTTTGAGAGGTATGACACATTTCTATAAGGATGAAAGAGAACGTTTTACTTTTTGGAATTGCCTCAAACAACAAAATAAGTTGAACCAAAAAAGAATAAAATACATAAATTACTACCTCCATCAAATACAATGTAGAAGCAGAAATCATACGTGAAAACACAATCATGTTATCTAGTATGATTGGCATACAGCGGTAAACATGTTCACACTTTTCATGTCATTGCTGGCTGTAAATGACATATTTCTCCCTAAATTTAAAACCATCTTTAGGGGGAAAATATATGAAAAAAGTGTAGTGGATCCTTCATTATTCTTTGATCAATTTGAAGTACATACATATTTTTATAATACTGAGTATTGTTTTAAAGATCACCCATCTTTGATGGCAGGATATGTTTTAAATATCACCCATCTATTTGATGGTAGGAAAGGTATGACACATTTCTAAAAGGATGAAAGAGGTCTTTTTGCTTCTTGGAACTGACTCAAACAACAAAATAAGTTGAACCGAAAAAGAAAAATATATACAAATATGACTACCTCCATCAAATACAATGTAGAAGCAGAAAACATGTGAAAACACAATCATGTTATCTTGTAGGATGGCATACAGGAGTAAACATGTTCACACTTTACACTTTTCATGTCATTGCTGGCTGTAAATTACCTATTTCTCCCTAAATTAAAAACCATCTTTAGGGGGAAAATATATGAAAAAACAGTGTAGTGGATCCTTCATTATTCTTTAATCAATATGAAGTACATACACATTTTATAATACTGAGTATTGTTTTAAAGATCACCCATCTTTGATGGCAGGATATGTTATCTAAGAAAGAGGACTTTTTGCTTCTTGGAATTGCCTCAAGCAACAAAATAAGTTTTAAAAGAAAAAATGAAAATATATACACCATTCATTGATCAATGTGACGTACAAACCTACTTGATAACTGAGTGTATTGTTTATATATCACCCACCTGGTTAATAGTTGGATAGATTCTTCCACCCTTCCCCTTTTCTATTAAGATGTATATACAGATATATCTCTTGATGGCAAGAAAAAGGACTTATGACATCTTAAAATTGCCTCCAGCAACAACATAGTTAAACTTAAAATGACAAATATATACAAATAAGAGTCATTCCAATGCAATGTAGAAGCTGAGATGCATCAGAGACCACACCCCAACTTCTAATTGTAGCAGCAGGGCAGGTGACTTCATCTAAGTACATTTAGTTAGTCCCATTCAGTTTCCCTTTGTGCTGCTCTTGATTTAGATTTTCTCACTTCATTCATCACTTTTGTATGAACTGTCTTCCAATCTTTATTTATGTTCTTTTGCCCCAAGAAAGCCAGTATTTCTTTACGACCTACATGGATCAGAAATGAAAAGCAGGAATATTATTCAAACTGTACAGCTTTCCTTGGGTTAAAAAATTTAGCGATGGGAATTCCCTTGAGTAAAATCAATACAACTTGAACAGTTCTTTGGTCATGCTGAATAAATATTATCAAATGTGACCATTCCTGTATAAGACCTGTATTAACTTACTATTTGGTTAGCACAAATGTATCAGAAATTTTGGTTTATAGATATATGCTTTCTTGGAAGTCATGAAATGTTGTTCTTCATCACATAAGATTTATGAATATTTAATTGTCCTAGAAATGAAATTTAGTAAGTA
>WXZC020000263.1:0-13443 GCA_011317855.2 Paelopatides confundens
TTATGGGATGCGAGCCTTTATATTTTAATTAAATTATAATAAATATTTAGAAGCAAAATGTTAAATTAGGATGTGGTATCAAGTTTAAGGTATTGCATTGAAGAGTCTACATTTTTGGTCATGCTACTCATTATATATTCGTTAATTATTCATAAATATGCAAATTAGCTAATTATATATGTACAATTACATATGCAACTATATTCATTTACTTATATCTTTTAAGACAATGCTGGGGAAATATTGCACGATCGATATGTATTCTCCTGTTGTTCCTCCTGTTTGATACTAAATATGTAGAGATAGGTTGAGCAATGAAGAAGTTATGCCACTTTACATCACTCTTTCATCTTCCCCATATAGCATAATATAGCCTAACATATTCAACACTGTAATGATAAAGGTATAGGCTAAAATTGGGCAAAATGTTGACTTTCTACACAAAAAAAAATTGAGCGGGCTAATGAGATGAAAATATAAAAACAGTTCTATACGGGGAAATTAATGCTCTATAAAGATGCTAAAATAATGAAACCAATTAGATTCTTAGAAGTTAGATGTTTTTAACGTAACTTTGACGGGTTCTTCTTTAAAAACTATTTTGTCATATTCAATAGGCCTTCTGTTTCTGGTAATGGTTTCGTTGGGGGTATTTGAAGATGATAACTGTTTGATGGTTGATGGAGTTTGTTTGGGATTTTTTAATTAAATTTTTAATGCAAATTAGCATATTTTGGCCCCCATAAAACATACACCTCACCCATACATTTTTTGTTTTCAATGTTTGATGTCTCCTCTTTCAAAGAATATAACTTGGAAGCTTATACAGGTGATATTAAAAAACATGTCACAGCTGTTTGAAGTTGTTTACTTCAAAAGAAGATGTATGTCTTCCTTACCAACTTCGCATAAAACGGCATACGTTTGAGCACTGTTTAAGACAAAGGAATTACTTATTTAAATAATACGTTCGAACATTATTTAATACAAAACTTAGAAATACTTATTTTAATGATATGTTTAAGCATTGTTTAATATAATACTAGCTACTAGCTATTACTTATTCCAATAATACGTTTGAGCATGCTTTCATACAAATGAATTAATTATTTTAATAATAAGCCCTACGTTTAAGCATGGTTTAATACAAATGTATACCTATTTTAATGATACGTGTAATCATTGTTAATACAAATGTATTACTTATTTTAATAATGCGTTAATAATATTTAAGCTTTGTTTAATACAAAGCTATTATTAATTACTTTAATTACACGTTTAAACACTGTTTAGTACAAATACATTATTTTTTAAATAATACGTTTAAGCATAAAACAGCATGCCTTTGAGCATTGTTTAAGACAAATTAACGAATTATTTTAATAATAGGTTTAATCATTATTTAATAAATATAGGCATTGGGCCGAGAGGAAATTTGCTTGTTTCGTGATACCTCTCTGAGGGAAACTCATTTTGTATCCAACAATTTCTAAAATAATATGATAAATACGAGGTGATTCGCTGGATCAAGAGGTCGATGCAGATATTGTCCCTCCTGTTGTAGGAACATTATATTTTAGAGATTTTATGGATGAATAAATATGACATTTTTTAAAGTTCATTTACTTTTAAAGAAATGGAAGAGAGAGCACCACATTACATTTAATTAACCTTATGTGTTAAGAAATGGGAGGATGAGAGGTACCCCCCCTTCAAAAAAAACATTGGTGGTGCGAAAATATGTTCCCCCAAACAAAATTTCCTACAGCCGCCACTGCTTGTACCCCCACCAAGGTGTCCCGAACCCCAATTTTCACGGGGATGGGTTTCCCTTAGACTCATCCTCTAGGCATGGGCATCCACGTGTATGGGCAAGGTGGGGTGACTTGTCCCGCCTGGAAATTTGAGAAAAATATTTGGCATATTTGTGCATGTTATATGGCACCATTTTGTAGATACGTCAATAGGGACTTCAAGATCATCTAAAGGGGAGGAGTCCCCCCACCCCCAGTACATATGTGAACCTCAATTACAATGTCATATAATTGTTTGACCTCTCCCCACCAGTCGCCAAAACGTATATAAATATGTTTAATTATTATTGTAGCAGATAACATTGTTTTCTGAATTGAATATACCTCCATTTTGATAAAGTATCCATACATTACTGCACAATTAAATTGTCAACACAACAGAACATATATAGTGTTATGATATGAGTCTTTTCCCATTTGGCGCTCCTTGACCAGCTATCGTTCTTTGTCTACGATTGCGCAAGATCTAGAATATTCTGCTGTTTACTCCGTATTATTTACTGCCTTAGTAGATCTGGAATATACTATTCGAACGATCTAGATTTGTTGTCTAGACGGATTACCGATAATAGCTAGATTGTTCTGTATAATACTTAAACGTTATTACTGGAAGCTTCTAGAGAAGCAGAGTTGATATATTAAAGGCTGTGGATTTTTAGGGAGATTAAGACTCAATACCGAACTAGTCGAAATCCATAATTGTTGAAGTTTGAAGTGCTGTGTATTTACCATCGATTTGCTGTGAGTTACAACTATCATATAATATACCGAAGAGAAGCCTATACTATTACTAACGAGTGTGTGTATGTATGAAACACCGAGCAGAACTGTGTAGCGTATGATATATATGGCTTACTAAATTGCTACGTGAAGAAACAAATTATTACTACCATCATTGCCGTGCTGAATCTCAGTGTTCGTCATCTAACAGAATATCCATCATTCGCGAAATCCACAGACTACAGTCGAGAAGCCAAGATTGAAGCTAAACATAATCTCTATAGAAGTGTCACCCACTGAGTGAAACTGAACATACTACTTAGTAAAGTTAATCTAAGCCTAAGCTAAATATATGCATTCGTAATTGTAAAAGAAGAGGATTGAACAATAATTTGGCGACAGCCTATTTTAATTCAAAGTTGAGGCTCTACTTCCATTATTCCTAGTAACTGGTACAATACAAAATATTTGCATTAGTTTTCTGATTACCCATTTCGTAACAATAGTATGGCTCCACTTTGCTCATTACACTTTGGTATTTTAACCCTTTTACCCCAACGGGTTCTGTTCAGAAAGTTTTGCGGTTGAGAGAGGAGTATGTTAGGGTTGAGCCTTGTCACTGCTCCTGTGTGTTTTGGTCAATGAAACTCTGTCGAATTTGCTAAATATGGACGCTCGGTTTGTTCCTTTTATCGTGCCAGGTGGTGTCAAGCTAAAATGCATTCAGTATGCTGATGACATCACATGTGTAGCTTCAAGTCTGTCGGATAATCTCGCGACCTTTCAGAAGGTTACTTGGGCGAAGTTGAACCCCCACAAGACAAAGGACCTTCGTCTTGGTAGGTACAAAACTCTGACTGCAATATCAAAATCAACGGTACATGGTTCGGCTACGGTGCCCATAGTGACGTCACATGGACGGAAAGGGCCGATATCTTAGAGGGCAGACATGATACATATCGCATCCGTTGGTTGTCCCTGTTGGGGAAGGTGACCGTTATTAACCGCTTTGTTGCGACTCTCTTGTGGTACCCAGGCACCGTATATGCTATACCCAGACGTGTGTTGATGCGGCTGGAAAGGGCAGTTTGTTCTTCTTGTGGTCTGGTAAAACTGAACTGGTAAAGAGGGCGGTGGTGTATCAGGATTTGGACAATGGGGGTCTGGGTGTTGTGCATCTGCCAACAACACTCAGTTCCCTGTTTTTGAAGTAACTGTTCATTGCAGTGAAGGATAATAGTTTGCCATGTTCGTTTTTTTTTCGTTTTTGGGGTGGCCTACATTTACGTAGATGTGTGGCTTGCCTATTTAATAATTCAGAACCCCACAGTAGCACGCCATCTAAGGTTATTCTTGCCTTAGTAGAAACATTGCGGTTTTTGCTCTTGACTTGTCACCGCAAGGTTGCCTTAAGAAAGTCATGCTTGAGAGGATGATGTCTGATTTGCTGGTGCAGAATCGCCATGCGGTCTGGGTCTGGCGTTCCGTGCACTCGCGGCTCCACAATGCAAGACTCCACAATTCGGGCTGGAGAACCGCACACGGGGCCCTCGTAACCAACTTGAAACGGTACCAATGGCGGTTGGGTGATGGAGCGTGTCCGAGAGTTGGCTGTGGCAGTTTGGAGAGCACTTCCCACATGTTTTGGCTTTGTCCCTTTGTATTCAGACTGTGGGAGTGGTTTCAATATTTGGCAGACATGGCCACGGGTGACCGTTCCTGGTCTGTCGGTCAGGGTTTTGTTTTATACGGGGTAAAGCCTCCGATTTTCTCTTGGTTTGCGTTGAGTGTGGGTTCTTGCTTTCTCAGTTGCCGTTTTGGCCGTGACGTTTTTGTTCTCGCCAGACGAGTCTCGTAAAAAGCACATGTAATGCAACTTATCATTGGAATGGCAATACACCGAACAATTAATGGAACTGTTAATGCAATATAGAACATATATACCATTTGCCATTTGACCATAAAATTCTTATTTTTCTCCACCCCTCCCATTAACCCCTCATAGAACACCATTGACGTGTATAGTGGTCGCAACCATTTGTTATAGAAAAAGTGTAGAACATAAATGAGAAGTAAATAATAACACCATATTTCATCTAAGCCATAAACATAACTTTCTCAAAGGGACATCTGTAAAGATTAAAAACCTCCTATCAACAAATCCCTGACTGCATGCATTTCAATTATATTATTATTTTCTCGTCCATGTGAAATTAATTAAATTGTCAACGCAACACAGTAAAATGACGTTTTAGCAAGGGATGGTAGGCGGAACTTATAACACCATAATAACCTCATAATCCCTCAACGACATAGATCCGTTTTTCCAAACGTTCAGGGAACAAGTATACCCCTGGATCCTTGCGGAAAATTGTGCACCCCAACACAAATCCTGTATCCGCCCCAGCAATGGAAATTTAATTGAAATGAGGCTACGGTTGAAATGCTGGGACGCCGGTCAGTGACATGGTGTGTGAATGTGCGTATATGTCTGTCCCGGGGGAGGGGTATAAGAAAAATATATTACATAGTTTGTCTCATTTTCTGCTACTTAATTGGTATTGTTGCTTCTGACACGTGATCATTCTCTGCCATTCACAAATCAGAATTCGATCAATGCAAGCCACGCCTTATTGAGTTGTTATTGAATTGTCTTCATTGAGAAGACAACCGTCTACAAAAGGCTTGTGACATTAATCGATATAAAAATTTGTGAAATGGCTAACGGTATATGTTGTAAAGATATCGTATTACTGACAAAAGCCAATTTCGAAAGTTAGGTTAAGCCAGTTTTTTAAAAATATTTGGATGAATTCATGGGTTCAAAATGCATGTATCATGAAATTGTTATAATATTATAATTAGGCTAGACAATGCTGAAGACAGGAGCCTGTCAATGTCAGTGTCGCCACACAGGTTAGTGTCGCCGCACAACCAGCATGTTCTTATGATTTGCACAATACTATACGGTACTTAGCACATAGTATGCGCTAATAGGCCGTTCACACGGACAATGGCTTGGGCCGGGGTAATAAAGGGGACCTGCGGTCAAAACCACAACCACAAACCTGCATTTTGGACACGCGTTCGAATTGAGTTAAGGCTCCCAGATATACACAGTGTCAAATTGATGTGAATTTATTAGTTTTTGGAAGACAGGTCTGTGTGTGCCATTGTTAGTTTTACGTACGGTACGTGTGTAACATCACAGGTGACAATGTCAAATATGACACATATCTGGCTCAGTGCTCAGTATACTGTGCTGCAGTTAGTGAAAAATATCGATCTTATCAATTGTTAGAAAATTGAAAGTCTCATCGTGTATAAAAACGAACAATTGTTCATTATATACTGGTTTACAGTATGGTCTTAGCCTACACTACCGAAGTATGCCTATCATAGTAACGATTGGTTTGTATGTAATACAAATATTTCATTTTGTTTTCCTTTATACGTTGTATAGCACTGTGTCTTCTTTTTTCCAACTCCCATCTCCATATTGGATATATCCTCCCCTCTCCAATCTATCTGCACATACAATCATACCCACGTAACTACCCGACGATCCCAGCATCAAACATATACACACGAAACAAACACCAATAGGTATATATCCACATTCTTGGCACGTCGCCACGTGGTAATTGGTGACGTAGTGTAAATAGTGATTACTTATTTGATTCAAGAAAATGTGTGTGCATGTAATATCTTTTTCATTCACTACGTACAAAATATACAAATTTAAGCGTGTAAGTGCGCGAACAAACTGCATGATATTTATATTATATATAGTGTATAGCTGCCTACAATATGGTATTTCAAAACAGAAATTCACAACACATTCATACTGGAACCACAAGTCGTAAAATTAGACTACATATCACTCCCCACGACTACACTTATTTATCCACGCTTGTCAAAGTTTACTGGGGCTAATCAGTCCTAACCCCACCTATATTTAGAGGTCTCAAAAACCACAGACTTCGCCCGTTCAATCGAAGAAAACAGAGGGTCAACTCGATAGGTCGGTCAATGGTCTGTCAACTATTGTTCGTGCGAACAGCATGAATTCCTGTGACTCGTGCGTGAACTACGTGAGATAACATTACGTGTTTCTACAGACAATATCGAATTCGGTTAGGCTGGACCTACATCACTTTCTATTACGTTGTATGTGCCATGGAGCCAAGTAATTAAAGTATGTATAATATGCTAAAGTAAAGGGCTTTCACACGAGGAACACAGGTATATCCTATGTTTGATAAGAATATATACAAAGAGACTAGTATAGGCATATATCGAAAGACCAAAACTGTCTTAGTAATATACCAAAACATAACAAAATCACCTTTTGTTGCTTCTTAGTTCATCTTTGCTATAGGTTACGATATACAATTAGTACATCGTTGCCATCTCTACTCGCCGCATGTCAACATATCACACGAGACCGCCTTTGTGGGAAATGTATGACGTTTTCATCTGTTTTATCCGATTATTATATTCCATTTTGCAACATTTCACTTTTCGTATTTTAATTAAAATGATATTTATGATAACCGAATGCATTCACTTAAGTGGTACTATATACACATCACATGTATAGTGTGTGTCGTTAAAATTCAAGCAGATGATCATTTTCTATGCCTACGCTATGTCTGGCCTATTAAGTTATGAAAATATGACGTTTTTGTAGATATGGAGATTATTATTTAATCATACATTGCATATGTCGGTGCTAATGGAGGTTGATTATCATAAAGGGTGACAAGTATTTTACACGATTAAGCTCGAGAACCAATATCCTAACGTAGTTGTTAACATAGCCTAACGTATGTTCGATCTAGCATTCAGCAATTGTAAATTATTTTTCAGGAATACGGGGCTCTTATTACTCCAAAGGAAAGCCATGTGTATAGAATTATTCCACAGTAAGGCAAGATTAATTTCTAGGTACAGTGAACTATCACCAAAAACCCAAAACTAAGAAACGTTGGTCGTATGAAGATCGTAATATATCCTACAAACGATGGAAATATACTTACGAAATGACGTATTTTTATTTTTTGTGTCATAACTTTCAAAGATTGATAAGATAAACATTTGACAATCGTAATATATACGGAAATGTGTACATGCCATCAAACCCAAGAAACATATTAACAATATCACGTTTTTTTTCTTCTTCAATTTTGATAAATCAATCAATAAAACAGGCATACCAAACTTATTCAAGGGCAAGAAATGAGTGGTAATGTGGAAGTATTCATGCCCGATTTATCATGCATTTTGTCCCTAGGGCCTCTTGTGAATACCCCAGATGAAGCACTGGAATTGTTTGCATGATTTACAATATGTATAAATTTAGCTATAGTTAGCCTGTCAACATTGTTATTAAAACTGAAAGCAGGACAAAATATACCACTTGTATGAAACTTCTGGACGTAGGGTCCATTGAGTTCGCTAAACGACCACTGGTTGGTTGTATGGAGAAAAGTCCCCGGAAGCCTTTCAATTTGGGGGTCCTATAGGCACCAATTTTGAACAGCATGTTAATGTTGTTACTAAAGCTGAAAAAATAAACATTCTGCTCGCACAAAGCTGATTGGTGTGGGTTGATGTGCCCGGGAATGGGTCCCTGGTGGGTCATGGGGTCTGTCCTACAGAAGCCCTACAATTTGATGAATATTAAATGTGTACATTGTGCTATAATTTAGCGTGTTAATATTGATATTAAACTGGAAAAAAAGGAAATAGAGTACACTGATCCATTTATTGTTCTGTAATAAGGTTTTGGCTCTGCAAAATAGTGGGGGAGTAGTGGGGGTTAAGTCGATTTAAATTGGCATATGTTGATTTAAACTGGTATAAGTCGATTTAAATTGACATCATCCGGTTTAAATTGACATATGCAGTACCGATTTAAGTTGGTTATGTATATTCCTCATATGGTGTGTGGAGTGGATGTGACCATGTGGAGTTTTTCACGGATGAGGGTGGGTGTTTTTCGCGTAATTTTGTCAGAATGTGAGTTGTTAGTTTTGTAAATGCCGTTTCAGCAGTGGTGTCTTTGTTCTCGCTGGACGGGTCACGTGAATAACCTAAATATCTTTTTAAATTGTCTGGAGTAGTTATAGGCATACAGCTATTTATTAGGCATATACGAACATACAAGTTTATTCACCAACCCAATGTGTTTAAATGGGACTTAATGAATGAGAAAGATAACAATTAACGGTCTTAACTTCAATATAACACTTCTGTAGTAATATTGTTATTGTTGCAAAATAAGAACAAAGTTCGTCAGCGTCATTGTTTTATTTTCCTTCTCTCTACCACTTTTGGAATATCAGTTATTAGTTTTGGTGCAACATTCAACTCACATGGATGGGGATTTAAACTCAGAGGAGTGTGGTCAAAATTCTTCCAGGTGGGGAAGAATTAATTTTTTAATTAATTATTAGTCGTGACATAGTGATATTCGTGGCATTTAAATATGCTATGTGATTACTTATGTTGATTTCAGTGAAGCCGTTGGCCGTGATATTTTAAAACCATTATTCAAGTGATATTAGCTGTAATACTATTAAAACAACTATTTGTGGCAGATAGTAGATGATGATGTTACTTCCAAGTGAGAATTTGACTACATTGATTAAATTGCAAGCAATTTGTAACCCAAATAATGTCATAACGATGTGATGCTTTGGGGAAATGTCCCTCAAGAATGGAATTCATGACAACGGACAAGTCCGAAAGCATGGTCAAAATGATCAACCAGTTGGACTATATGCAATATATTTTATTTTTATTAATTCTTAAACAAACAAGTGAGAACGACGGCGATTAAATATGCACATAATTGCTATTGACTTCAGTCGTGATATTCATAAAAACAAGTATTCACACAGAAATATCCAAGTAATTATTGTGAGCGTTATACGTTTAAAACATGTATTCGTGGCATAAAATGGATGTCCTTACTGTACAGTGAGGATTTTATTGCGATATTAACAAAAACGTTATTCGGGCAGGGATTAGTGGATGCTGCTGTTTACTTATGAGTGAGGAATTACCTTAAGACATATTTATTCACGCATGTGGAAGTTGTTACTTCCAAGTGATGAAATAACTACATGTTTAATATAGTTTATATCATGACACGGTGTAAATGTTGTAGTTTATTTCAATGAGGGCTTTACCGTGACAATTATCCATGCTTTTAATAGTAACATTTTTCATTGAAGACATCATGTTTATTTCAGAATTCAAGGACATTTAAAGAAGTGTATTATGTCATGTTTAATATGATACATGTTTATAGTTTATAGTTTATAGTTTCAGTTCAGCTGCCACACATATATATGTGGGAAGTCGAAGTGGCTTGTAACTTGGCTTCACGTCGGGTGGTATTTTACATCCAGACACCCAACTGGCCCACTCTGATACTGTAAGCAGTAGGTCCATTTTTACATCGTGGTTTTGCATTACAGCACGTGGTAATGCAAAAACATCATGCTGACGTCAATATATAATATATAAAAGAGATTACTTTTGTACATATATAGCCGATTATAAAGAGTAATTTCAAAACGCGATAGTTCCTACTGTAACCTGTTATATAACCAGTTACTACCTATTGAAACTGGTATTTTATATTGAAACATTGTATTTCCTGTTTAAACCGATTACATGTTAAAACCAACGTTCGAAATGGGTACATGTATTTAAGGGGTCTTTTTGAAGGAAAAATGGAGGTTTTATGTGGCTATGACCAATGGCGTGCTGGATTTCTTAGAGGTTGTGTTTCTTGTGGAAAAGCGTTGTGAGGTTGGGTCTATAGAGGATGGCTTTCCCCTTCCCTTTAAGGATTGTTTTTGTTAAATATAAGGATGCTCAGATTAAAAATGATGCTACCTTTTGCACGGGAGTAAATTTATATCCACAATCAGAGATGTTAATAAGGTCCAACAACTGAAAGGGGCTGAAATGTTTCCACGACAAAAATAAATGATTGTCTCAACAGAGAGTCCCAACTTTTCAATCAACGTCATATCTTCCGAAATGACACTGCCAATTCCTTTCTGACAAACCAGCGCAGAGGCAGGATTTGATCTCCGGATGTGAGGGGGGACTCTAACTTTGAGATGAAATGTTGTTCTTGTCTGTATGGGCTAAAATGGATCCTGGGAGTTTGGGTGTAAGAGGAGGGGACACCCGTTCTGAGATTTAAAATATGGAATGTTAAGGTGACATATCTGCAAATGGGTGCCATACATGATATAACCTACAAAATTGTTCCACGCAATAAAGTATAAATTAAAAAAATCAGCTGTTTAAGAAGAAGAGAATAGAAAAAAGACGGGTGTATTTGTCTCCCCTGCAGATCCTCAGTAATCTTGTTTATAAACAGGATTTTTTTTCAATTTTTAGATTAGTAATATTTGCAAAATGTATATAGTATGTATTATTTTTTGTTAGTCTGTGTAGTTTGTTAGTTTGTGCAGAGGAATTCTTACTCCGTTGAACCCATAAATAAAGTTAATGTACATAATGATTTTGACTAAACCGTTACCTCATTAGTGTGTCATATAAATTATTCTGTTTTGACTTAGGTTCGGTGGTACTCTTTTAAAACCGTATATGTAACTTTATGTTAGGTAGAAGACAAAGGACTTAACTTATATAATATCCATGTTCAAATGGTGTAGGTATATTATAATATCGCTGAAAATCACACCCTATTATTTGAACGTGACTTTGATATTATGAAAAATAGACGGCGCACATTAATGAGGCAACTGTGTAAAATTGTTTTTGATGTAACGGGCTAATGCAAATTGGTGCTATCATTTGTATCCTTTGGCAGTACATAACCATAATTAGTCAACATGCAGACACACCAATATCCACTTGTATGTAGACGGTGTAACAGATCTGGACACAAAGAATGGTTCTGTCGACAGGCATAGGTATGTGGCCATGAAAGTAAAGGCGCAGATACTTACAAAATAGGGTTTAATCAGTTCAATTTGAATGATTTCAATTTTAATCAATTTGATTATAATGATTTTAATATTTTAAATGACCAAGATATACCAGCTGATATTAACAATGTATTTCCATTTGATTTAAATAATGTTTCAAAAAGAGGCGCTGTAAAACATCTTGAAATTGGATTTTTAAATATTAATCACCTCTATCCCAATGTAGCTGAATTGCAATCACTTATGACTGAAAGTAACAAAATGTTTAATATATTTGCCATTAATGAAACCTTCCTGAATCATACCTACCAATATTACGAAGTTAGTATACCGGATTATAGTATAATATACGTAATGACAGGAAAGATAGACATGGCGGTGGTATAGCTATATATATATATATATATATGTTAAAAATGATACACCGTTTGTGAGACACTCTGAATTTGAAGTGAATGATATTGAATCCACTTGGCTTGAAATAAAGCTAACTTATATTAATAATGTAATGGTATGTGTTGTATACCGATCACCTAACTCGAAGGCTGAATGGATTGACACATTTCTTGATATGTTATGTATACCGTCCTCTAATTACCAGGATATTGTCATTATGGGTGACTTTAATATCAACCTTCTCAGTAATAAAAGCAAAAGTTGGATTAATGCAGTTGATACATTTGACTTAACACAAATGATTACACAAATAACGAAAGTCACCGAACGTACAAATTCCCTGATTGACCATGTTTACACTACTAATACAAATCGTTTAATTAATATTGTTGTTCCTGAAGTTAGAATAAGTGATCACTTTCCGATATATTTCACGTGGATGGAAAATATCACACATATTAAAGACACAGTTCATAAAAGTATATTATATAGATCAGGTAAAGAGTATCAATGTTCAATCTTTAGAAAAAGATTTAGCAAACTGTAAATGGGATACTATTAAGTAAAGTCAATCCTGACAATGCACTAGAAAAATGTGAAAACATGGTTCATAATGTACCATACTGAATAAACATGCCCCTCGTAATGTCACAAGAGTAAAAGAAAATATCAGCCTCAATGGTTCAGTGGAGAAATTTCCGAAGATATTAAAATAAGAGATAAATCCTACAAAACTTCCGTCTAATTGCTGTCGGTATTGGAGAAATAGAGTAACTTCACTAATTTAGAAGTGCTAAACGGAACTATTATAAAAACGCACTTGGATTAAACTAAAATTTCACTCCAAACCTTTTAATTGTAAATGATTACGATATAACAGGATCTAGTGCCATTGCAAATGTTGTTAATATTTTTTTTACGTCAGTATCATCTCATTATGTTCCCCACGACTTTACTATTCGATTGGAAAATATCAAATAATTGGCTGCAGAAAGACTACCAGAAGGAGAAACACTGTGTATTCTTCCAATAACAGGATTTTGTTTATAAGCATTTAAATGGGTTGAATAGTAACAAAGCCACATATTTAGACCAATTAAATGCGTATGTTTTTAAAATACTGTAGGTGCACGTGAAATAAGTTCTACAATAACGTACATTATCAATACAAGTCTAAAAAGTAATAATTTTCCATTAAATTGGAAGAAAGCAAAAGTAATTCCTGTGTATAAAACTGATTCAAGGCGAATTACAGGACTATTTCTATCTTACCGGTCTTATCTAAAATTATGGAGAAACATATTGTACACTCTGCTCTGAACAACTTTTTGGACAAATATAAATTATTACGGCATTACCCAGTCTGATTTTAGGGCAAAACATTAACATGAAACAGCATTACTTAAAACCACAGATGACTGGATGAAAGCTATTGATGATGGCTTATTGGTTGGTTTATTTTTTTTGGACCTGCGAAAAGCATATGATTTAGTTAATTATGATATACTATTGAGGAAATTACATCTGTA
>WXZC020000265.1:0-10391 GCA_011317855.2 Paelopatides confundens
ACTAAATGCACATAAACACGGCAATGATTATCTCTTCTTGGCACGGTCAGCTGGTTTGTTTGAGTGGTTGTTATGGCGACCATTCGAAACTATCTCGTTGCGCATGTTGATTGTGACGTATATTTTGTCCACTTTATTGCGTGATATGTAAAATTTCTCCTCCATGCAGAGATTACACTGGCCAGTGATCACTCCATTGCAGTGAATTGTTATCCTTTACTTTTTAGAGTAGCTACATTGTCAACCTTCTTTAACTTTTTTTAAGCAGGCGAGTAAAGTTGACATGCGTTTTCATTGTTGATATTTCTATATCATTACTGTATGGAGAGAATTTTAGGTAAATATTTAAAGTTTACCAGATTGGCAGACGCTACTTCCAGGACTTGAATTGTAGACCTCTGTAAAAGTTTGGTGTCCTCCTTTCTAATGAAAGTCACGTTACCAGAAACCATTTCTTTTACCCTCTGTAGATATTGCTCTGATCTTTCTTCCTGTTCAAGCATACAAAGTAGAGCAAATTGACGTCCTTCTTTAGTTTTCTGTAGGTACTGGATAATTCTTTCTGATGTAGATTTGTTGAGTCCACATGCAAATCGATATACGTATTGGAGGTCAAATGGGTCGATGTTGCAGATTATGTCGTCAATCCTTTCTGTCACATTAGTCGCTGCTTCTGAAAATGAAACTACAACCCAGCAAACCCATTACAGGTATAGGCAATATTTAACGTGTTCAGTTTATTGATATTATAAAAGACGCTCTTTAGAAAACAATATTGATTCAGTTGCAAATTTGGTTTGGAATTTCATTATTTTGCTTTCGTGATTTATTATACAAGGTATTCAAGTACAATATGACGAACCGTGTAATAGTATGCATCCTAGAGATTTCCTTCCATCATGGCAAAAGTAAGGGCGATATTGCTTAGCACACGGACAAACGTATACCGTACATGAGACATGGAGAGAACCAGTCGTCATCAAGTGGTTTATAGATTGGCAATGGTCACTTGACAAAGTAACATAGTTTTATGAACTAAATGTATTGACATAGCGATGATACAAATAATGTATTCTATGGTTCCTAACATAATAACATAAACCTTTGCTATCATAAAACATATATTTGAATTTATCTTTTAACGGACCATCACACATATGTGGGATTGGCTAAGACGAAATTTTACAAGTCTATTATCGCAATCAAAACAAAATATCCTTCCTAAACTAATGTGATCAATGGTAATGTTACACAACAATACTAAGCTATTTTATTCAACGTAGTTTGTAGTCTCAGATGTGAACATTGACATGTACTTATGGGCTAACCTTATGTCAAGATTGGTCTTATAGTGGTTAATAATTATGTGTGTAAATGGTATTTTTATTGAACATTTAACAATGGCTAATCTCCCCTTTGGCAAAAGTAAAATACAAAATATTGAAGAAAAGAAAAATAAAGAGTTAGAATGTAGTCATCAAACACATAACATTAAAAAACATGGGAAAATAAATCAAGAAATACAAAAAACAACATAAAATATGGAATATGAAAGAAAATATATGCTGATCAGCTGTTAAAAAGAAAACCGTAAACTTTACTGTACAAAACATTAAAAATGCTTGCCCATGTAATGTCAGTTCGTTGATCGTTTTATTAATAGCTAGGTAATCAAATGTTCTTTTATTGAAATTTCTTCTGTGAATATATATATCAATTATTGTATCCTGTTGATCTTAAAAATGATTATCAATGTCACTAGTATAATCAAACAAATCATTCATGTATTATGGGGATATACCTTTTAAAGACGTATGTAACATCGTGAAACACTTCTCGAAGTATGCATGGAAACAGAAAATTTCATTTTTCTTCATAGCCAACATCTAAGAGAGTCCTGTTTTTGTAATTTTGGAATTCGTGGGAGACAGCCATCATTGCATGAGCCACAAATAATAATGCAGTAATGTAATAGTGGTAAAATATATCCATTATAATATAAAATACAGGTATAGCCTCGTCAATGGACCCTTTGATACGTCTTACTAGGAGAAAAAAAAACTACTGAGGGATCATTATGCTTATTACACATAAGGCTATTGTCAATTTTTACTCCAAGTAATTTACGCTTTTCTTTTTGCCTTTACACAGTTCCAATGGTGGTTTCATTTGACGTTACATATATTAATATATTACAGAGAACACCGGATCATTGCTTTGAACCTATTGGCAACGTTTTAATTTTATTTTCATTCATAGCCATCTTGTTATGTTTACACAATCTGTTATACCGTCTACATTTACTGTGGTTTAATATTTAGTTCAGTGAAATGTTCACATTATACGTACAAACTAGTATCGTCAGTCTAGCAATGTTGAAGGTCAAAATCGTTAATGTATAAGTGGGGAAAATCATAGGTCATAATATGGATCTTTGTGGAAGATCAGACGTAACAAACTTTGGAATCGAAAGGGTACCATTTAAATACAAAATTACATTGCTGTCTTTCTGTTAAATATAAATTGAACTATTGTATAGCGCATTATTTTTAATGTACTTAGCTTTTAAACACGCCTTTCTCAAATCATCAGACATTGATCCTATTAAGTTCGTACATAAATTGCCTTCATTCGCTTGCCCGTTATCGATATAAATATTTTAGTTGCGTCATGTTCCCCATTTATAAGAATGTTTTAAAACATCGTTTACGGATTATTATATGTGTCTTTTAGCAAATGTAAAGTATAGTTCATTATATCATTAAATACAACAAACAAGTAGAACTAAGTACGAGTTGATGTACACTTGTTCGTATTTGTGAGAATGTATTTGTATTTGGTGTTTTGATAAATCTTACCTGTCTTTGCACCCAGGTGATGAGCGGCATACCATTCACAGAACACTTTATGATGAAATCTCACTTCTGTCTTTGTTGTAATAAACCGGGAAACGTCACTTCGCCTGGCTACATTAACGACCTCTTCCTCAACCAATATTCCGATACAGACGTAGTAATTGTAGAACTCAAGTCCAAGCCGTTCAATTAAGACTGATTTTTCCCATGATAACCGTTGGTTCATCCCACAGAGTCCGTCGAAGGCTATGCGGTCGAGTGTACTGTGTTCCTCCTCAAAATAACGCAACTTATCAGCACTTAACTGCACTCCCTTATTACTCATGTGGGTATGAAAGTGTGTGATCATAAAGTGGAAGAACCTTGTTACAGAGGCAAATATTTCAAGGTCTTCCCGTTCGTGTGATATGTGGGCAACCATAGTAAAGAAGAGAGGGGATTCACATAGGGCATCTACTACGGGGTTCTCTTGAAGATATTTTTCAATCCTCTCAGCGACCAGGTCATCATTGGGAGCCACCGCCTTTAGAATATAACTTCGACGGGCAGCCTTCCCGAAACCACCTAACTTGATTCGTATTGCTTTGGAGGACATTTCAGGCGGGATGTAAGATGCCCTTGTAGTTATGGTAACATCAATATCTTGGAACATTTGCATCTTCATGATACAGGAGAAGTCTGTGTCTTTGTCATTCTTGTCAGGATACTCGTCATACCCATCAAAGAAAATGACCACAGACTTACAATTCTTGATGATTATTTCAATGTCTGATTCAGTGAATGTTGCGTCTTTCGGGAGAATAAATTCTCTAATGGCTTTGTAAATAGATTTGATACCATTCAAGTGTCGAAACTTTAGAAAAATTAGTATTTCTACATCTTTGAGGGGAGATTCTGGGTTTCGCTTACACCAGTCATGGATATATTGTAATGCCAGTGTGGATTTCCCGTACCCAGGTTCCCCTTCAATGACCTTTCTCTTTGACTTGGTTTTGGGACTACTCAGAATTTCAGTGTAAGTTTTCAATGACTCCCATACATTAGTATTTTCCTTACCACCTTTCCCGACTAAGACGTGTATATCACCCTCGACAAATATACTATCGACACTATACCGTTCTTTGAGGAAAGGAACTGGCTGTACAGACTCGCATAGTTCTTCGTATGCTACTTTCAAATGCTGGATGAAAGTGCGTGTTTTAGCTGAAATTGAACCATCACAAAGTATCTGACATTAACAGTTGCACATATATTTGTTTCTTTCGTGTACGAGCTAAAACGGCTCCAATCATATTCAATATAGCGTTAGAAGGAAGGAATGACGCAATAACGAATATAACATGTTAATGTGGTAATCCTCACCACAGTTCCTATATCGAAGGTTTGACGTCACTGCTGCACTTTGTTTAAGAATCATTCAAATCATCGCTGATGATTCCCGTTCACTGGACCATGTTTCCAAACTACCCCCACAATCCACTATGTTTTGATATTCATGTTAAACATAAAGTACTGCTATTTATAGGGATATAAGAGCATTACAGAAATAAAACAGAGTTTAAAAGTGAGATTGACATCGTGTGTATGCTTGTGAATAATTAATACTTCGAGTTAGTTATTCTTGATCCGCCAAAAAATATATTATAGCATAGGGAGTGGACCAACGCAGTATAAGTTTAAAAAAGTTCAATACTGCTGAACACATGTTAACCATTATTACAATGTGTAATGGATGTGCAAGCCCACCGAGTCTTTTGACATGAAAATAAAGTACAGCAATGACGTCACAGCGTTGTGCTGATACTACTTTTGTGGATTGTGGAAATGTTCAAATATTTAGTTTTTCAATCTAAAAATCAGAAAAGAACATGTTTTGGTGTAATGTTAGTTTGAATGTCTGTGGTTGGTCACGAATAAAACGAAATTACTTTATTATTACTATTATTGTTGAAGTTTCATTACACGTCGCCGACACTCACATATATATTTTTTTTATTAGATTAATTTCATTTTGTATGTTTTTTTTATAGATATTGCTTTAAACTCATCTCTTGTCATCTTGAACTGATTTCTCTTTCTTAAAGCCAACTTTATTTTTCGTGAATATTATGAGTTACTTAAATCAAGTCTCTTTAGTACTGTTGTGAAAACGATTCTACCCATAGTATCTGCGATTATTCTTTCAACATTGCATTGACTTCTTCATTTATTGACAATACACCCTTGGACGATCGTTGATTCATTGACCATACTGTATATCATTAATCCATAAATTATTAACATATATGATATTTGTATTATTACTTGCTATATTCATAAACTTATGGACCATTCCTTAACGAAAAGTTATGTCAATCAGTTCTGTGAGAAATAAATATTGATGCAAGTAATACGTTAATTAATTTCACCAATTATGTACCTGTATGTTGGGAAACTAATACAAACATGAATTTTCTGTAGAGATATTAGTTAAAAGCAAATAACAGGCCGCTATTCATAGTATAATGTTTGGTGGTACGGAGAAGCCCAATGATGTGTCCAGACGCCAAATTTAGATGTAATTGAAGTCCGTGCCCAGCAAAAGCTACTATAATGTTTTTTATATTCTCAATAATCCATGCCTTGAGACATTGAGGTAATCTTCTTTAGTATTCAACATATTCTGTACATCTAGGGTACCCCACACGTTTGATATAATATAATTTGCCGAGGTGTTTTGCTTCAACTTTCAAATTCTAAGCGAAAAGTTATAGAATAGTTTAATTAGGAAAACTAACACATTACAAGCAGGATGTTAAATATATGAATATACTTAATAATGTAATCAATAACACTTTCAATATCTCTCCTGATGACAAATAACAAAACATGCAATTAATGTATTGGCAGGAACATATGATTACCCTCGAGAACAGGATCAGGACCTTCCTTGTCTTGACACGAAGATTGTTCTTCCTCCGTAATTGCTCTGAATTTTAAATCGTGTATCATGCCTGCAAGTACAAATACCATT
This sequence comes from Paelopatides confundens, assembly GCA_011317855.2. Lineage (NCBI taxonomy): Eukaryota > Metazoa > Echinodermata > Holothuroidea > Aspidochirotida > Synallactidae > Paelopatides > Paelopatides confundens. Next base: position 5,869 of record WXZC020000265.1, read on the forward strand.
TGTTTTAGATAATTTAAATGCAACGACAATGTTAGCTTTCGAGAATTGTTTCCAGGGATAGTTAATATTATCACTATGTACAGGCAGCGAAGTTATGTATTGAATTCAATGTTTAATTAGATATATAAGAACGTGACAGAGAAGCTAAACATCAACTCATTTGAATTGATAGAGTGATATGTTATATGAGGCGGCAACAATTTGAGCTCAGGCTGATATTACATTTGAAGTCCTAATATAAATATATTGAACACATCAAAGTATTGCATGGATTATTTCTTTTTATAGTATTCCATTTAATGACATTTATATCGTACAATGTGTGCTATTATGAAAGTAAAAGGTAATATTGACCCAATCTACAACGTATGTCTGTATCCGTAGTGCATGGTATGCTATGAATAATCTTAATCGCTTAAATGTTTACTAAGTATACTGTAAATGAGATACACTGTCCCTTATCAACACTCTCATGACTATACACGATATGAAGAAAATAAATAATGCTACGTTAACTCAATTATACTTGTCAAGGAATGTCAAACCGAAATAACATGATCACGAAACCAAATACTACGTCACCGATTAAAACTGATTACATTCCCACGTCCAATAGTCATACATTAGTTCCATCACCATGTAATCATGGCAATGTAGCCATGCCTATGTAATCGTGATCGTGTAATAATGACTGCATTACGTTTGCCACATGACCATGTAATTATGATGACATTACATTAGTTATATTACAATGTAATCATGGGAGCATTACAACTGGTGGTGTGTGCTTCTACTTGACAGAGTGAAAAGATGTTGATAGCGTACCGAAGAACTTTAACTTTGTTATATTACCTTGTGATACAGGCTGAGATGGCACGTTCCTCTTGTAAGATCGTTGTACGTATGTAGCAATACCACCAAGATTACATATCGTCAAAACATCTACCAGCTGAGAGATGCCTGCTTGGGTAATTACGCCTCTAAATTCTAGATGCTTAACCAAAGCAAGCCCTGGATTAGAAGAACGTTCTAGTCGATCAATATCACCCCTGAAGAAGCCTAGGTATGTAGCTATCTTGATGACGTCACGAAGAGCCAGGGATTTAATTACATCTAATTTGAATCTCGCAAAACCTAATAGATAAACACAATCACAAATATTTAATTGTGTCAATTAAATAGATTGACAGATACAAATGATATAAAAAAGAATTTACTATCTATCTTATTTTTTTAATCTTATTTAAGTTCATAGTATATGTATATATTACTTGTTCACTTCCATCATGTAAATTTACACTGCTACATATACCTACGAACTGTTAACTTTCATCATGTGAGTTTACACTGCTAAATATACGTATCAAATGTTCACTTTCATCATGTAAATTTACACTGCTATATATTAATTCTGATTAAACGTTCTCCGCATACACATTTTTTGTCTGATGTGTGCAGTGTGAGCTTAATAAGTATATAAGTTATGACAGTTTATAATTTATCCGAAATTTTCCAGTTAACGAAACAACCCCATAGTAGGTTTTATTCATGATATAAAGCATAGTTCCTCACCTCCTGGGTTCGTCTCCTTTTCTCTGGAACTGGAGGCGGGTTCCATTTGCGCCATTTTTGGCCTGGTGAAGGAAGGAAAGATGGTTATTTCAAACAGTAAAGTTAACGATTATATACTTTTAACAAAATCACTTTAAATATTGAGAAATATGTTACATTTTTACATCATGTCAATCTATATATACACAATATGATATAATAGCTTGCAAACTCACATCAGTTAGTGTATGCTGCATATACAAACAATATTATAATATTCTATATAGCATGGATACATATATTCTACAATATGTATTGAAGCATCCAAACTCACTTCAGTCGGTACATGTTATATATACACAACATGTTATAATAGTTCGTTGAGCATGTAAACTAACATTATGTAATATAATATACATACCATAATATACTATTAGTAGAGCATCCAAGCATACGTCAGATAATGCATTATCCATATATGCATCAATGTATGATATATTAGGTAGAGCATCCACCTTTGCATTAGTTTGAATAATCTACATTTACAATCATGTTATAATATTATGTAGAGCATCCAAACTTGCATTATGTATCTACATTTACAACCATGATATAATATTAGGTAGATCATCCAAATTTGCATTAGTATGTACAATCTACATTTACATCATGTTATAATGTACAACATCCAAACTTGCATTATTTTGTACAATATACATTTACAACCATGTTATAATATTATGTAGAGCATCCAAACTTTCAATAGTTATCTACATTTACAACCATGATATAATATTAGGTAGAACATCCAAATTTACATTATTCGGTAAAATTTACATTTACATCATGTTGTAATATTACGTAAAGGCATCCAAACTTGCATTAATTTGTACAATCTACATTTACTAACATGTTGTAATAATAGTTAGCACATCCAAACTTGCATTAGTTTGTACAAACTACATTTATTAACATGTTATAATAATAGCTAGCACATCCAAAATTGTATTAGTTTGTACAATATATATTTACCCATCATGTTATAATATTACGTAGAACATCCAAACTTGTATTAGTTTCAATATACATTTACACACCATGTTATAATAATATATTGAATATCCACACTTGCATTAGTTTGAACAATCTACATTTAAAATAATGTTATAATATTAGGTATAACATCGAAACTTGCATTATTTTGTACAATATACATTTACACACCATGTTATAATAATATGTTGAACATCAAAACTTGCCTTAATTTGAACAATCTACATTTAAAACAATGTTATAATATTAGGTATAACATCGAAACTTGCATTATTTTGTACAATATACATTTACACACCATGTTATAATATTAGGGAAAGCATCCAAACTTGCATTTGTTTGTACATTCTACATTTAAAACCATGTTATAATAATACGTAGAACATCCAAACTTGTATCAGTCTGAACAATATGCCGACTGTGTGGCATATTGGTTAGAGCATCCGCATTGCAGCCGGGGAGTTGGGAGTTCGATTTCTGGCCGAGTCATTATCAATACTTTAAAAAGGGACATACTACTGTATTGATGGGTGCTCAGCGTTAAAGTATCAGAGTGGGCCATTTGGGTGTATGGATGTAAAATATCACCCGACGTGAAATGTAAGTTACAAGCCACTTCGGCTTCCCACATGTATATGTTGCAGCTTAGCGTCGTAAAATAACTTAAGCTATTAACTATAAACTATAAACGATCATGGTATAATATTACATAGAGCGTCCAAACTTGAATTATTTTGTACAATCTACAATTGCATAAGTTTGTACAATCTACATTTACAACCATGTTACAATAGTAGGTAGAACATCAAAACTTGCATTAGTTTGTACAGTCTACATTTACACATCATGTTATAATATTACGTATAGCATCCAAACTTGCATAATTTATCTACATTTACACACCATGTTATAATATTAGGTAGAGCACCAAAACTTGCATTAGTTATCTACACTTACACACCATGTTAGATTATTAGGTAGAACATCTAACGTTGCCTTACTTTTCTACATTTACACACCATGTTATAGTATTAGGTAGAGCACCAACACTTGCATTAGTTATCTACACTTACACATCATGTTATAATATTAGGTAGAACATCCAAACTTGCATTATTTATCTACATTTACACACCATGTTATAATATTAGGTAGAGCACCAACACTTGCATTAGTTATCTATATTTACACATCATGTTATATTATTAGGTAGAACATCTAACGTTGCCTTAATTTTCTACATTTACACACCATGTTATAATATTAGGTAGAGCACCAACACTTGCATTAGTTATCTACACTTACACATCATGTTATATTATTAGGTAGAACATCCAAACTTGTATTAGTATGTATAATCTACATTTACACATCATGTTATAATATTACGTAGCGCAACCAAACTTGCCTTAATTATCTACATTTACACACCATGTTATAGTATTAGGTAGAAAATACAAACTTGCATTAAGTATCTACATTTACGCACCATGTTATAATATTAGGTAGATCATCTAAACTTGCATTATTTTGTATAATCTACATTTACACACCATATTATAATATTAGCTAGAGCATCCAAACTTGCATTAGTTATCTACACTTACACACCATGTTATATTATTAGGTAGAACATCTAACGTTGCCTTAATTTTCTACATTTACACACCATGTTATACTATTAGGTAGAACATCCAAACTTGCATTAGTATGTATACTCTACATTTACACATCATGTTATAATAGTACGTAGCGCATCCAAACTTGCCTTAATTATCTACATTTACACACCATGTTACAGTATTAGGTAGAACATACAAACTTGCATTAGTATGTATACTATACATTTACACATCATGTTATAATAGTACGTAGCGCATCCAAACTTGCCTTAATTATCTACATTTACACACCATGTT
>WXZC020000266.1:0-13410 GCA_011317855.2 Paelopatides confundens
AAGATCCTGTACTTTCATCTGGGGCATCGTTGTGATTAGCGATATTCTACGTCATATTAGCACATATAACCAGTTTAAACAACAATATGCCAAGTTTTCTAACGCAATGTGGTGGAAGCTCTTTCTATGCACCTTCTCAACATACGTGTACGCCTACACCTTATTTGATTCCTTGTGAGCTCATCATATCCACACCATATGATATCTAATGAAGTATTCCCCTCCCCAGCACATCAATGCCACACTATTATTTGGATCTTATCACAAGAACCAGACAGTGCACTGCTAAACACTAGACAATTGCGAGAATTAAACAGCTTTATGTTTGTAACTCGTGGTGTGGGTGGTGTCTCGACACGCTGATTCACCATAGCCCCACGACTTCATCACATATATGTGTTACATTTACACCAAACATTTCAAAACAATTCAGTGACAATTTGGTGCCACATCACTTCACTATACCCCCACTCCTCCCCGGGGACGTATTGTACCTGCTATGTATATACCCATATGCGATACCAGTGACTATATGCCATCAATATATATTAAACAATTAAATATTAAACTCGTGCCTGTTGTTTCAAACATGCTTTTCTGGGCATATATTATAAGATGTCCTTCCGTGCTAGTGCTGGTATTGGACGGACCGAACAGGACCAGCCAAACAATATACTAGCTTGGTGATAGTCGTCCTCTGTATGACTAAATCACGCTAACACATTTTATTTATTTATTTAATAACAATATATGATATGATTTAAAAGTGTATTACTGAATTGATGTGTTATTTTGGTGTGAAAACTCCCGGAGTGATGTTTCAACGAAATAAAGAAGACGTCGAAAAAAGTTGTCGATATACTCAATTATGTACTCCCTCAACTGTATCTAAAAAATGAATAATTTGTCTTTCTATACAGTTTGATATATAAATCATCATTTTCAAGAAGACACCGTAGAAATATCAATATTGTTCTTATATTAATGCGCTTAAAATAGGTTTTAAATGATATTTAATTTATAAAGACGAAACGTATTTTACTCGTAAATAGTTTTTTAAAGGATTATTGTGTAACCATTTCTCCATTAGCAGTAGTAACGATATCGTGAGATGTTTGTTTGTGCAATATATACCTAGCTTAAAGGGGCATTAGGAGTTTGATTATAGGTATTTACCTACCGATACGAATTATCAAATTTCAAAGCCTCGTTTCCAGCATTGACAGACATTAGGTGTACATGTCGACTAGCGGTTTTAACAAGGATTCAAGTGGGGTATAATAATCATTCACCTCTTCAGTGCCTCTTCACAAGGAAACCATTTGCACACAAAGTAAACAATATACATTTAGGCTGTCTGATTAGGAAACGCATCAAGGTTGAAAATCTTATTTTGTGCATTGTTTTAAGTCCTTAGAAATTCTGCAGGCATGAATGCCATCAACTTTTTTTACGATTCGGTTCGCCTCTCCCCATGTAACAATAATGTGTATCAAGGATGGGAACGCTATTAAACAGATCTGCAGGAAGTCACGTGACACCCTCTAGTCGAACCGTACACGCAATGGATATTTTCCAATTACAATTTACAATGGGGTACTTTTCTCCAAAAACGTTGGGTCCCTCGCAGAGAAAAAGGGCCCCAGCCAACAAGCCCAATTGAGGCTCATGTTGGGTTTGGCTGCTTGAATTGGGTTTAAGTTGGCTCGAAATTTGGGTGGGTCAATACATATTTAGTCCACTGTACAATACATCTGCATGATAGCACATATCATAACATAATGTAGGAGTGTATCCATGTAAACTGATACTAACAGTTGGAAAACGAAAGACTGAAATATTGGATGAATTTTGTAATGACATTTTGTGTAAATTTACTACACATTAAATATCTGGAATTATCATCAACTTAATTTAAGCATTTAGTGTCATTTCATCAGTTCTGCCAAAGGAGTTTTCAATGAAGTCGCGATGTTGTTTTGAGAAGGTTATGCAATGGAAAACATTTTGTCAAATGGTTACTGGACTGGTGTTTCTACTATATGCATTATGCCACAACTTGATGCCTTTAACTCAGTCATAATGAACTGTAGATAAACAACTTTCTTTGGAAATTATCTGGAGTACGTGGAAGAGACCCGCATCGTATTCGTAATGCCGAAGTTAACAATTTGAATGTGAACAAACCATGTTTGTTCATTGTAAACTTTACTTAGTGTGTTAATAGTTCAGGTGCATATTGGATATGTCCATTTTATGTACAGCCCTCTCACATATTGAGAATGATTTGTTTTCCACATAGCCTAGTCCTATTCAGGTAGCTCACATATCATCCACAAAATACTCACTTTGGAACATTTAAACCAATATGCAAACGCATATGAAGCCCAATAATAACCCACATAAACCAAAACTTTAACCCACATGGAACGCAAATGGCGCCCATAAAAAACAGATTGAGCCAAGAGTTGTCCTATTCATTTTGTTGTTTGTAACCCATTTAGTTTCATATTTGGGGCATATTGGGCCCATGTGGTTAGTCCAATTGGGGCCAGGTGAATTGGATGGACTAACTTTTGTGGACCCAATTGGGTAACACAGTTGGGGTCCAATTGGGATCCATCCATACATGCTGACTGGGCAATGAAAAGGTAAACAATAACAAACAGTGGTCCACTTGTATGTTTACAAACATTGCTGTTCGATTCCAATATCCAGAAACGCTGCTCAAACGCATGCGTCTTGTCCTGTTTTGAACTGGCATATTCCTGATATTGCTTGTTTAGTAAAATGTTTGTAACTAAATCTGTTCACACGGTTTGTTATTATTTGAGAAGTGTTCAAAATTGTGGAAAGAAATACTTCATTCTGAAAATGCGATTGAAAACTACCTGTCAGTGCAGAAAGATATCATTTTACAATTTATAATCGGGTTGTAATCAAACTCTCACTGCTCCTTCATAATTTTGAAGTAACTGATGAATCCTGTTATAATGTGTTAAAAGGCAAAACGTAATTTCAACAGCTACAAATGTATACATAAGTCACATTTGATTACGCACTCATATATCAATATTTGTACCGTGCGAGCTTAATCAGTGAATATATAGAGTACTTAATTACATCTTGATAAGAAGTCAAATGTTGACACAAGTGATTATTGATACCCAAGTTTGGTGGGTCTCAGTTGTTTTGTTCGGTTCGATAACTGAATTTATATTTTGAACAGATACAGACATTTAATATCACACCGATAAGGTGAGTGATATGATGAACTAATAGTAAGGTGACGTAGTCACATGAGTTCGCGGTGGTATTTCATTTTGGTTCCAATGTCAAGTTGTGTGACTTGAATACATTTACCTAAACATACATTTCATATTAGAGATACACGTTTGGTACCAGCTTACATAGCCATAGTCTTCGTGCCACAGCGAACGTCACTATGTTCTCGTCCAGAAAGATGCATTTAGCTGGTCATTAGTTATAGTTATAACTGTTATATTTAGTGTGCTTTTAAGCACATTTTGTTTACTGTCATGACTTATGATAATTATGTTATAGTTATAGTTTAAGTTAATTTACGACGCTAAGCTGTCATATATACATGTGGGAAGCCGAAGTGGCTTGCAACTTACACTTCACGTAAAGGTAAGTAATGGAAATAAAACAATCCAACCCGATTGTTCTAAGCGAAGTAGCCTAGGTATATCTGACGTGAAAGTATATTTTGCATCTAGTGTTAGATTTAAATATTTAGTGTCCCAAATTATTGTATATCTGTTGTGTTTTTATTTCAAGAAATTAACAATACAGTTTCTGTTTGATGTATTTGATGGTGCTTTTAAGCACATTTTATTTACTGTCATGAATCAAGAGCGGTGTTTCTCTAACGTTCTCTTGAAGGAAATGGCGAGGGATCACACATCTATATAATCGATACAGGAATAAGAATGTCTCATGATGACTTTGGAGGACGTGCGATAACTTCAAATGATATGGATTTTGTTAATGGCAATGTAAGAACAATGATAAATTTCCTTTCATTATTATGATTTTCACCTCATGAAAGTTACATAAAAAATATTGAACACGCAATTATGGCAAGGTTATACATGAAGTGAGGGAAGTAAACCAAAACACATTTATGGGCAGGCGCGGCGATTATGGGTGGGTGACAGCATGTCCCCAATATTTTAAGTGTGGGGCATAATATCTGATCCTCTGGAGAGGTTAGGAATTAATATCCACGCCCAATGATTTGCTGTTGGCCAAATCGTGCAGTTTTCGGGTGATTCATGCTGTCTGCGGAGTAACAAGTATCATGATGATCCAACTAGGCCAGGGTTGTCCAACCTATACCGCCCGTGGGCCAATATGCAGCCCGCCGACACCTTCAATACGGTCCGCCAGTCTCGTTAATATTCAAATACATTTTCTCAGAAATGCTTTCAATTTGTAATACAAATGAAAAGGATTTATTGCTGACATTAAATCACATGAGCCAGATAGAATGCACCAAATCGCTTGGTTTCGAAGGACATGTGAGGACCCATGTACACAGTGGCGGCACCAAGGACCATTACTCGATCCAGTCAGGAGGCCTTCCCGCTAAGTACCAGCAGTTGGCTTCATTAAACAAATTGAGTATATATTATATAAAAATTGTATCTCAAGGCACATCATTTTAATATTTGATGGTGGGGGCGGGAGGGGGAGGGGGGGGGGGGGGGGGGGGGGGAGTGGAGTGGTTTACACGAGACACCTCTTTTCGGCCGTTTATTCCACCTTTACAAAAATCTTGCGAAAATATTTGCCCTCCACTTGCTCCTCCCTTTTTGGAAATCCTGGTCATATATAGCACACATAATATTTTAAAATAATACAATTAAATAGTTAACCCCATACCGCATATGAACCGGGCGAACATGGATTTACCCGACATATTATATGTATATATGCCCAAACGATACTTTGTGTTCGACAACTAGGAGACTGGTCCCAACAAACGGCAGTGACGGCAACAATTGGGGGTTTTCTCTCAGTCATGAGGATTGCCCCTCCCCCAAAGTGTATGCACTAAATTACATATTTACAAAGTTATATTAGTATTAAGTAATACACGTATTTTATACCCGCACTTTTTCATTGACATCGAAAATATAAATTTTGTCATATAAAATCTGAAAAAACCAAAATCTGTTTCTCTGTGAACTATTTTGGCTGACAAATACCAGGAAATCGCGTCTAATTATGTAACATTTTACAATATTCTTGGGGATCTTCACCCTTCGGCGCTCGCATGTTTGGCTTGGCTCTCATAACGTGTGCCCCCTTGAAAACGAGTTCGCCAAATTGTTTGCCCTCCAACAGTTTGCTTTCCCTCCATTTGCTCCCTCCCCTTTGTAAATCCTGATATCGCCACTGCAGGTACCACTGACCTGGTGCGTAAAGCGGTCTCGTCCGTCCACGTCTTCGTTGATAATCTATGAATATGGCCCATCTTTTCAAAAGGTTGACAAGCCTGATGTAGACTATCGGGTAGATTCAGGTTCATGCGGTTCCTATGTAGGATGGGGGTGGGTGGGGTTAATACAATACTTATTACTTAATACTTATTAGTTTTATTTGTCTGGCATATTTTTGTATCGCACATATGGCACCATTTTGCTGATAGGTGAACTTAACATTCCATTTTATAAAGGGGCGGGGAATTTCATCTCAATGTTATAGTTTTCGCCCACATAGCACTTACGGAAACGAAATCCTGCTTCTGCGCTGGGTGTAAAAAGGAATTTGCATTATCATTTTGGAAGTTATGCAGTTGGTGGAAAATACTTAACATATTGTTCGCTAATTTGTCTCTCCTGGACCTAGAATAACAATTATGAATATATACACGGAAGTGGGCGAAGCCTGAATTTTTTCGCGCGTTTCGCGCACTCACTGTGCGTTCTCGCGTATTTATTTGTACTTTTGTCGGTTTTTAGAGCCAATCTTAAACCTCCTTCTACACATATTTGATGCATTGAACAAACTCCTAATCATATGTCATCGATGGTGTTATGGAATGTTTGGATTACGTAGCCCATTTCGGAAGGCTGAGAGGATACATTTGATTATATTTTGCTGGTTGTTGTTGTTGTTGTTGTTGGTAAATGTAGCTTTTGTTGTAGCAATTATTTCCTTTTAGTTTTTCAAGTTGGCTACATCTGCGCCGGGCAGGTCCAGGAAAATGTTTTAAAGCCAATAAAGTTATAAATTCAATGGCGTAACTATATTCGTTCCTATTTATCTTTCTACCACAGGGTATCGACTGCAATGGTCATGGTACACATTGTTCCGGAGTCGCTGCTGGACTCACTTTCGGCGTTGCATCTTCAGCAAATGTGTACGGGATCAGGGTACTGAGCTGTATGGGTTATGGATCACTATCGGGCGTAATCGAAGGCAAGTATTAGCAAGACAATGGGGTTGTAAGAACGGATTTATAGTATACACTATATATCCTTAGATTCACATATATTGAAGTCGAAACGGAAACTAGATCTGTGTGAGGCCTCCCTCGTGGGTTGTAGCGTGGCGAGGGGGGGGGGGATTAGGTGGGCTGACATGGGCGCACTGTATGAATTAAGGTTACAAAGAGGAACGAGAATGTGGATGTATGGCAGTAGAAATAGTAGAGTAACACATTTTTGAAAATGCATTCTTCCGCTATTGTCGCCTTTTCTAAGAATATTGGATGACCGTAGTGCTCTACAATTAACTTCGTACAGTGTTGCTGGATTGCGTGGAATCGACTATAGACTTCAATTTCCGGCGTGGGAAGTGTGAAATGTTGTTTGAGTTTCTTTCTGTCCTTGTGGTGGTTTTGTAACTTCATTCGTCACATATAAACTCTGGGGATAAGAGGAAATGGGATATTCTCTCATATATGTGCATTTGTTTAAATGGACAGAAGATAGCAGTATACTTTTATTTGACATCGGATGGGAAATGCAGGTGGTGTTTACTAGCAACCACAAATAACATGCCGTCTTTAAATATCTCTGATCACATACAGAAATAGACGGCTTTATATACGTTGGATTTCATTCACAATTATTACGGATGGAGTTTCATTGAACCAAATGGTGCTTTCCTAACCACAAAAAGAAGCAATATCTAACCCTACAATACAAAATAATCGAAAAACACGAATAAATACCATATTTTAGTTTCATTGTCCATCGTGTAAATTGTAAACCACAAACTATTGCCTTTGTTTTTATTATCCAGGTATGAACTACGTTATATCCAGCGGTATCAGACCAGCGGTAGCATCTATGTCTCTCGGTGGATCAAAAAGTGCAGCCCAGGACGATGCAGTTACTAATATGAACAACGCTGGTATCCCTGTTATTGTTGCTTCAGGGAATAGCAACGACGCCGCTTGTAGTTGGTCTCCCAGTGGTGCTGTCGATGTACGTATCTCAGTATTTCGCATTACACTGAATAATGATTTCACACGTTATATGTTAGAGTAGGCCTACTACAAAGTAGGACAACCGATTGCATGTCAACTTTTTATATCTTATTTGGTTTTAAGGATTTTCAGCTTTAAATATATTAATTACATGGAATGATCATTTAATGCACATTAATGAGGTCCGCTCCTCAGTACAGACCAAATTGTTAATGTTAATCAATTATTTAAAAAAATAAAATAGCTCTCCCAAAATATTTTTAGCTTCATATCGACAATAACAAATCTCAACACTATTCGTCCTGGAAACATTTGTAATGCTTTATAAACATGTTATTTCAGTCCTATTGAATTGTGTGTTCTTTTGCGAGCAACTGACTTAATGAGTTGTATGCCAAAATATGTAGGTCAGCCACTTTGATTGATAAGCCCTGATATTGCAGTGGCTCATTGATAAAAAACTTAGGTTTTTAATGTAATAGCAGTTACTAATGGTCTACATCATATCAACACTTTAATTGTGTGTATTAAAATTATTTTAATAGTAACCTTGTATCAATATTCGAAATGTGATCTCGAAATGTACCCTGCATTACGTTATGTGATCACGTTTATGCATGTCAAAACTAACAACTATTCTCTCATCATATTATACTGTATAATTACTAGATTTATGAGGACTGGAGCTACGACTACTTTTATGTATTAACCTATATTGATTGTTTACTACTTGTCTAGGCATTTACAGTCGCAGGTTCTGATATAACAGACAACCGACTATCGACATCGAATTATGGGTCATGTGTTAATATATTTGCTCCTGGTGTCAGTATTACTTCGGCGTGGCACACCAGTACAACAGCTTCGGCTACTCTGTCTGGTTCTTCTGTGGCCACCCCTCACGTAGCAGGTTGGTAATTTAGGCCAGATTTTTAATCTACAGCTATAAGTAGGGCGGGTTTTTCTTTTCAACATTGTGGGGACATAAGTGGAAACGCGCGATGCCTTAATTATATCGCTCGCTTTGCGCGCTCACAACCTGTTCCTCCCCTATGCATATAACCTCTCGTCCAATACGTATCAAATTATGTCACACCGGGGACGTAACCACGCGGAAAGAGGTTGGGAATTAGCACCGTCCAATGAGTTTCATTTTGTTCAACTCTTAAAATATATAGGGCAAGCCTTAGTGATGTTGCTGCACATAATGACACTAGGCGAAACTAAAGAGAGGAAAAAATCACGCTTCGCCCATTTGCGTCGATATATCCAGCATTGTTGTTCTAGGCACAGAGGAAGGCAAATTAGCTAAGAATATGCCATATATATAACATAAACATATACCAGACAATTAAACCTTTCTTTTAAGAAGGGCAAATGGGGAAGAGGTATTATTTCCCCATGCCTGCCCCATAGCAAAAAAAAACCCCGCATAACAACCACACGAACTTGAATCTACACGATAGCCTATGTGGATCACCGCCCGACATTTTATTCTGCAAACGGCATGGGTCTGCAGACAAACCGCATGTGTCCAGAGATCTCCTTATCGTATTGCTGCATTTGAAAACCCACCAAACTCGGGATTTTTTTATTTTTTTGCAAATAATATTTCAGGGTCACTGTTTGCGGAAGGGACAATTAGTTGTTTCAGGAGAGATACTTGTCTCTTGGTAAGCTAACAAATGCAGCATTAGGTTAACGGAGGATCTGGCGACATGTGTACGATTTGCCAATAACTTATTGGGATAATATTAACCTCTTCCCCCCATGGTAACGCCAATGGGCGTGACATAATTTGAGAGAGAGAGAGAGAGCTGAATACAGATGGTGTAACAATATTAATGGTACCGGGGAATAGAAAAGACTTAGCGCGCGAAGCGAAGCGAACGAACAAAAACAGGTTTTTCTTCGAATTCTATACCAGATTAACTTTTAGAGGGGGTTCTGGCTCTCAACTGAAATCATTTTGGCTCTAAAAATTACTTTCTACCTACCCGATTACTTTCTTGCCAAATTAATGATTAATGTTATATTTTTGAAAAGGAATGGTCGATCACATCATATCAAAATTATTAATTGAATATATTCAACAATGTTGTAAATTAGATTAGATTTAGGAAATATATCAATATGTGTAAATCATTACACTAGTACCAAAAACATATTTTAGCCTTCTCTTGTCTGCCTTTTTTGCCTTTCTATGGTATTCATGGCTGACATGAGAATATTGATTCCGACAAGCGGCTAGCAACATCGGTACGTATGTCCGACTAAACTTGTTTAAATATATTTGTCTAAAATATACCGTTTTTGGAGAGACTTGGATAAATTTTTAATCAATTTACGTTTTAGTAATATCTTCAGTTTGCTGGTAATTTTACACAACTGTACTATAATGTGATTGAAGGAATGTGTAACCAGCGTTCATAAAGTAGTTTGGCAATCTTCAGTAAAGAAAAAATGAAATCAAAATTGACTTGAAGAAATTAATTTGATGAATAATACAATGTTATCTTTGATATTTATTTTATAATAGTTATACACTTGATGCTATTCATTCCTTCATTCCAACCAGAGTGAACTAATAATTAATAACAAATTTATACTTATGTAGGTATATTTAATTCCTCTCTTTCGATTTCAATGTTTATACATTTGATACTATTCATGCAACAGGTGCGGCTGCTATCATTTTGGGACTCAATCCAGGCTACTCTCCTGAAGATGTAAAACAAACTTTAACGGATGACGCCACTCTAGATGCCATCGTAAACCCCGCTGACACCGTAAACAGACTACTCTATATCGGTTAGGTAAAAATAGTTTCAGCAAAAGGATAGGATGAATCGGTTTTATTAAGTAATATTATTATTTAGTTAACGTGTGTTCGTCAATAAGTTTGGACTAATAATAACATACGGAATGCACGTTGGCAAATAATGGAACGAAATCATATGATATAGTAAAACAATTACTTCAAGAAAAGACATGTTAAAGTGAATTTAGCATCCGTTAGTGTTCACAATTACATGTTAATGTTTTTCCATTTCTCAGACAAACTTGGAAAGAAGAAAAAGAAAATAAATACTTACGGAAAGGCTATATTTTGTGACGAAATTTCTGTGGTCTTTTGAGTTATATGCAAAATGGATTTATGTCTTAACAAAACACACATAATGTATGATTTGAATCAGAATATAAAATAAACACTGAGGAAAATGAGAGTGTAAACTATTTTTTCTTCTTTTATGATTTAGAGTTATATAATTACACAGAGAAGGCCTAGTGACAGTAATACACTCTTAATATTAAGTAATGAGAATTCGCTCTTTGAGAGTCGTCACAGTGTGTCGTGTCAATGTCATCAAAGAGTTACGTCATTAATTTGTTCTTCACCAATATTGTGTATTGTCACTAAATGTGTATGACATCACTCTAGGGTAAGTATGGAATTCACTCCTTGAACGAATCTTCACTGTAGACGTTCAAAGAGTAAATTCTCACTCTACGGAATTCATCATAGTGTAGCCAGAAACAAATATAGAAATTTGACGCTTCATATCAATATGAATATGTAAAGTATCACTGTACGACAGTTATTGTGTATATTAATGATATATGGAGTTGACTTAAATGTACAGTAATATTAATATATATAGTGAAACAAGCAATTAAATAGCCCTACACACTACATTAGATCATGTCGTGTACTACGAATTAGATGGAAGAGGTGTGGCATTTTTCCCGGAAAAGACCTCCATATACACTTCAAATAGTTCGTTTGTCTTCCTTAATAACACTCAAAAACAGTCAAATGTTATTCTATGAATGATGTATTTCTACACCATCCCCATGTAACAGGCAGATACAGGGAGTATGCTCGCATGTAAGTAAACGACAAGATCTTTCAATATTACGTGCATCGCAATACATTTGATAATAATGTATAATATATTAATTTAAACCCGTTTAAATTACTTTACAGCCAGTGGTGGCGCCAGCGGGGGGGGGGGACATTCCCCCCGTCGGACCGGTTGTGCCCCCCGTCGACCACGACAGTCGTGTTCGTCGCCCCCCCCCCAAAAAAAGAAGAAGTTATTTCTACACTGTCCCATACATATTTCACCTCTTCTGTCGGAAGAGAGACTCTGTAGTGAATTTACTTTACACTCAAGCTAAATGGACCGTATAAGATACCATGCATTCCGGTAACATTGTGACTCCACTATATAATGAATTGTTTATGTGGTTTTGTTCTTTATCCATGTCTACTTTGTTGTATGTCAACACGCCGTGTGTGCAGTAATGACTTGGCCACGTGCCGACATGGCGTTATTTTCATGTTCAAATGGTAAGTATATCATTTACTTACTAGGGCAAATAATCAGTGACAATTGTCACCATTCAAACGCTTAATTAATAGCTTCATTCAGCTTATTCTTCCACGACATAGGTTCACTATTGGTCGCGATATACACAATTAGCTTAACCCATGTTACTGGTCAGCTCATCGCAATGTGACGTTTCTCTTGATAGTCTATTAGTAGTATTTAATCTGACACAACCGCTTTCGCTACTCCGCTATGGAAAGTATTTAGCTAAAGCAACCGCCTCTCACTACGTTAACGGACATTACCATGCACCCTTTTATTCAACGTCCCAAAGCCCGGTATGCGTCTTGAGCATTAAATATTATCACCAGTATCATAGCCTACTAAATTATTGTCGGTTGGATCTCCCAGGATTTCCGCTTAGAGAAATTCCTAGCTATCAGTGTAAATTCAAGGAGTTTAATAAGAACGGGTATACCAAGTAATTCGCTATCTCTACATGTTAAACATATCCGCCAAAGAGCCTAAGCACATGGTTAATTATCTAGCGACTAGAAACATACAGCGTTAGTGGTGTAAATTACGTTGCCTATATTATGCAGGTCTAAGCACCATGTTACTGGTCTGCATTTACCTAACATTTGGCTCCACATTTAGTGTTAGCGACCTTGTAATATAGGCAACATCATTTACCCCACTAACGCTGTATGTTTCTAGTCGCTAGAGAATTAACCATGTGTTCGGTTCTTTGGCGGATATGTCTATCATGTAGAGATAGCGAATTACTTGATACACCCGTTCTTATTAAACTTCTTGTTCTGGAATTTTCGCATTCTCAATTAGATTTAAACAATGTAAGTGGCAACAGAGCCTGAACAACTTCATTGCTTGTCCATTTGTTGTATCGTTCATTTTTCGTCGATTTATTTCATTCGTCGTCTGGTAGGAGGCTAGTGTAGTGAATTTACTTTACGCTCAAGCTAAATGGACCGTATAATATACCATACATTCCGGTAGCATTTGTGACTCCACTATATAATGAGTTGTTTATGTGGTTTCGTTCTTTATCCATGTCTACTTTGTATGTCAACACGTGTGTGCAGTAGTGACTTGGCCACGTGCAGACATGACGTTATTTTCATGTTCAAATGGTAAGTACCATTTACTTACTAGGGCAAATAATCACTGACAATTGTCACCATTCAAACGCTTAATTAATAGCTTCATTCAGCTTTCAATTCAACAGCATAGATTTCGCTGGTTCTTATTCATCCACGACATAGGTTCGCCATTGGTCGCGACATGCACATAGCTTAACTCTTATTACTGGTCTGCTCATCGCAATGTGACGTTTCTCTTGGTAGTCTATTAGTAGTATTTAATCTGGCACAACCGCTTTCGCTACTCCGCTATGGAACGTATTTAGCTAAAGCAACCGCCTCTCACTACGTTAACGGACATTGTCATGCACCTTGTTATTAAACGTCGCAAGCTCAGTTTGCGCATTTGGGCATTACATATTATCACCAGTATCATAGCCTACTAAATCATTGTCGGTTGGAACTCCCAGGATTTCCGCATTATAGAAATACCTAGCCGGTTTTATCTACC